>MJUU01062079.1:0-24481 GCA_002080025.1 Modiolus philippinarum
TCGCAGTGAAATGTATTAACATACATTTCCCTCGGGACGTTTTTAAACGTTAAATTGGAGAAACAATAGAGGGTAAGCCATGGGTTCTTTAAAAAGAATCCACAGTTAAAACAAAAGATGACGTCACAACAATGGTTTAACATTTTTGAGTAGATGTATACCCACATCTTCAGCATATTTTGTCTACATTTCACAGTTTATTTTCTACTTTCATGCATGTAATGTATATAGTCATAAGAGCGAAATTACTATCTTAAAAGCTTCTTAGCCAGTGTTATATCCAACAACTGTTACTATTGTCACTTAAAAAGTTTTATGGTCATCATCAGGGTTTGACAATTCATTACACAAAATGAAGATGGTCATTTTTCAATAGATTCCAAGTCATAACTGGATTGACACATTCCAAAGTTGACATTACACCAGACTTTCCACTTCCCATATGACTGGTGCCACATGTGGAGTTGGTCATGCTTACCTTTCTGGAGCACCTGATGTTACTCCCATTTTTCATTTGGGATCACACTGTCAGTGCTTTTGTTTTTTGTGTTGTCTTAAATATCATACTGTTATTTTTATATACCCACAATCATATTTGCAGACATTTTGACCTTGACCTTACCCTGAAAACAATTTTTTATTCTCATCACTTGGCGTCAGTCGTCCGTCCACCCGTCCATTAACTTTTCACAATTTCATCTTCTCCTCTGAACAGGAATGATGTATGGAAGGTCCTTCACAGAGAATGCTAATTTCTGATCTGACAAAAAACATGGCTGCTAGCGCAGAACTTAGATTTAACATTGGACCCCGTGAGAAAAAACACATTTTCTTCTTCTCCTCTGAAACCACTGGAGGAAATTCAACCAAACTTTACAGGAATGATGTATGGAAGGTCCTTAACAAAAATAGCTCATTTCGTTCAGATCTGATAAAAACATAGCCGCCAGCACAGAACATAGTTTAACATTGAAGCCTATGAGAAAATCATCCTTTTCATCATCTCTGAAACTGTTCAAACAAATTTATCTAAAGTGTATTGGAATGATGTATAGCACGTCTTTTGCAAAGATCGTTGATTTCAATAGGATAAGACAAAAAACATGGTGGCCAATGGACAACATAGCTAAACATAAGAAAATCATTTTTGGTCATGCATGGCATAGAAGCATTTTGTCAGGTGAGCGATACAGGCTCAGTGTACAAGCCTCTACAGTACTTGTATAAGTTTTGAGGAAGGTATTCATTTAAAAGTGCTAGGGTGTTCAAATTTAAACTTCCTGTTTACCATTTATTTTTTACATTTACAGCCTTATAGAGTAATTTTAAGGGACCGAGCATTAAACTTGAAAAAGGGGGGGGGGGTGTTATGGTTTTTTTTCTGGACAGAATTTTTTGTGTGCATTGCAGGAAAACATTTATTTATTTGTATACCACCACAAAAAATTTTGAGCTTGTATATTGGTATGATGCTGGCGGCTTCATCTTCGTCGTCGGCGACAGCGTCTGTGGACACTTTTGTTTCTGTTTGATAACTTAAATTCTACTTGATCAATCCTTATCACAATGTTCCTTGGCACAAAATTAAGGCTGGGGTTGGTTTTGTGTATACTGGCCCCGCCCGTTTTTTAGAAAAGGGCCAAAAAGGGCAAAGTTTGGTGTTTTCATATATTTGGCTGTAGAATGTTTATTACTGTAAAAGCAGAAATGTTTGTGGGGGATTGAATTTCGTTTATTTCGTGGGTAAGACTATTCCACAAAATTGAATCCCAATCAATTCAATTCAAGCAATAGTAATTATAGGACCGCAAAAATTTTGCGGTCGTATTATGGTATGGCGTCGGCGTTGGCGTCGGCATCTGTGATCAGCATAAATTTGGTCCAAAACAACGGCAGTAGAATACCGAAGGAACAAGGGAAGCGATGACTACAAAACTCGAAGTCCAAAGACATGGCAGAAACGGTAACAGATAAAAACAAAGACAAAACAAGGACGTGAGACAGCTACAACGCACGGAAATAAAAAGATAACATTAAGAACTAAGGCACTCATAGTGTGAACTCCCATGAAAACCGGGAGTGACATCAGGTGCTCCGGAAGGGTAAGCATGTCCTGCTCCGCTAGCGACACCCGTCACACTATCAGTGAGGCATATATTGTTTTGAATGATCTGTTTGGTAGCGGATTGGTAAATGTCATTTTCTAACCCTGAGACAAAACCAATTAAGTCCATCGTACATGTTGCTTCTCTAACCCTCAAACAGTACCATGGTAAAATTTTGAAAAGCTTTCGTAAATCTCTATAGTATTCAAACAATCACAAGGACACATTGGTAGCACAAACATTACTGACGAAAACAAAACTAAAATTTAAGCAGTATGATGTACAGGACAACACGAAAAAACTAAAGTACTGACAGTGTGAACTCCCATCAAAACCGGTCCAAGTGAGCCGATTGTTATCAAATTTTAGTATGATGTTTGTTGGCACAAGCTTAAGCCCGGATTTCGATTTCGCGTTCCCTGCCCCACCCGTTTTTGAGAAAGAGGCAAAAAAGGGGCCAAAAAGGGGTTAAATTAGGTATTTTCGTGTCTGTGGACAGCATAACTTTGGTTCTGGTAGACGTATTAATTTCAATTTTTAGTATGATGTTTCTTGGAACATTCCTGAGAAAATTTTTTTCCTTAGTTTTTGTCCCACCCATTTCAGAATTAGGGGCCAAAAAAGGTTTAAATTGGGTGTTTTCACATATTTGACTGTAGAATCTTTATTATTTATCGATTTTTATGGGGTTTCTTTCAGTCCTTAGAAAATTTCCAATCTGGGGTATGCCAACGGATTTCACGTGGCATGTACCGTTCACAAGATAAATGGGGCCCAAAAGGGGCGAATTTCAAAAATTTCAATTTTTTATTTTTAGTCCGATTTTGATGGAGATTTTTGCAATGGATTCCTTATGAAAAATAAACTAGTGCTGCACCACAAGATTTTTGATAATTTGTTTCCTTTCCAAGCTATGAGGGCCTAACGGGACCAAAATTGCAAACATACAGATTACCTAAAATTTTTATTTTTCATCGGATTTCAATGGGATTTTTTTTCTTTAAATTCCTCTCATTGTAAGCTTTCAGCGGTATGTCAACAGATTTGGTGTTTCTCTTTCTGTTTCTGAGCTACAAGGGGTCAAAGGGACCAGAATTGCAATTTTTAGAAATATGTGAAATCTTTCAGATCAGATTTTAATGGGATTTTTTTCTTTGGATTCCTCTCAGTGCAAGCATTCAGTAGTATGTCAACATATTTGATGTATCTATTACCGCTTCTGGGCTATAAGGGGTCAAAGGGGCCAAAATTGCAATTATTACACATATGTGAAATCTTTATTTTTCATCAGATTTTGATGGGATTTTATTCCTTGCGTTCCTCTCATTGTAAGTTAAAAGCAGTATTCAATGGATTAGGCGTAGCTCATATCATTTCTGAGCTAAAAGGGGTCAGAGGGGCCAAAATTGCAATTATAAAAAAATATGCAAAATCCTTATTATACCCCCACTCCCTCGATGTGTACTTCCTGTTTGACGAAATGTGGACTTGGTTACAAAATGTAGTGAAAACATGAATTTTTCGTCGCATTTTTCTCAGCTTCTACAAGAGGGATTGATTTCAAAATTGGTATGCAGCCTCTATATGGTTAGTTGTAAGGAACTTCCTATTTTGAGTCCTGTCGGATGTGTACTTCTGTTTGATGAAATGTGGAATTAGTTACAAAATGTAGTGAAAACATTAATTTTTTCTAGCATTTTTCTCAGCTTCTACAAGAGGGATTGATTTCAAAATTGGTATGCAGTCTCTATATGGTCAGTTGTAAGGAACGTCCTATTTTGAGTCCTGTGGGATGTGTACTTCCTGTTTGACGAAATGTAGACTTAGTTACAAAATGTAGTGAAAACATGAATTTTTGTTGCATTTTTCTCAGCTTCTACAAGAGGGATTGATTTCAAAATTGGTATGCGGCCTCTATATGGTTAGTTGTAAGAAACATCCTATTTTGAGTCCTGTCGGATGTGTACTTCCTGTTTGACGAAATGTGGACTTAGTTACAAAATGTAGTGAAAACATGAATTTTTCGTCGCATTTTTCTCAGCTTCTACAAGAGAGATTGATTTCAAAATTGGTATGCAGCCTCTATATGGTTAGTTGCAAGGAACGTCCTATTTTGAGTCATGTCGCATGTGTACTTCCTGTTTGACGAAATGTGGACTTAGTTACAAAATGTAGTGAAAAACTTAGTTACAAAATGTAGTGAAAACATGAATTTTTCGTCGCATTTTTCTCAGCTTCTACAAGAGGGATTGATTTCAAAATTGGTATGCAGCCTCTATATGGTTCGTTGTAAGGAACGTCATATTTTGAGTCCTGTCGAATGTGTACTTCCTGTTTGACGAAATGTGGACTTTGTTACGAAATGTAGTGAAAACATGAATTTTTCGTCGCATTTTTCTCGGCTTCTACAAGGGGGTTTGATTTCAAAATTGGTATGCAGCCTCTATGTGGTTAGTTGTAAGAAACGTCCTATTTTGAGTCCTGTCGGATGTGTACTTCCTGTTTGACGAAATTTGGACTTACATGTAGTTTCAAAATGTAGTGAAAACATTAATTTTTTCTCGCATTTTTCTCAGCTTCTACAAGAGGGATTGATTTCAAAATTGGTATGCAGCCTCTATATGGTTAGTTGTAAGGAATGTTCTATTTTGAGTCCTGTTGGATATGTACTTCCTGTTCCACAAAATGTGGACTTTGTTACGAAATGTAGTGAAAACATGAATTTTTTCTCGCATTTTTCTCAGCTTCTACAAGGGAGATTGATTTCAAAATTGGTATGCAGCCTCTATATGGTTAGTTGTAAGGAACTTCCTATTTTGAGTCCTGTTGGATATGTACTCCCTGTTTGACAAAATGTGGACTTTGTTACGAAATGTAGTGAAAACATGAATTTTTTCTCGCATTTTTCTCAGCTTCTACAAGAGGGATTGATTTCAAAATTGGTATGCAGCCTCTATATTGTTAGTTATTAGGCACTTCTTATTTTGACTCCTGTCAGATGTGTACTTCTTGTTTGATGAAATGTGGACTTAATTACAAAATGTAGTGTAAACATAAATTTTTGGTCCAGGGTTCAGTGAGTGGGGGTATACTTGGTTGCCATTCGGCGACAGCTGTTGTTTTTCATCAGATTTTGATGGGATTTTTTCTTTGGATTATTCTCATTGTATTGTATTTTTACTATTTTGGGTCCAGCTTATTACTGAATCAAGCTTTTTTTGTGTCCATATCATTACTGTGTCAAGCTTTTTACTGTGTCCAAATTAGCTCTCAATTACACTTACACTTTCAAATTTCAGTGGTCAACATGGTGCGGTCGTATCATGCTGCGCTCTGCATAGCCCTTTATTACTATATATTATATGAATTACACGAAAATTTGTCAACACGAGATAGATTTGAAGATTTAATCCACGAAATTATCATACAGTATTTATCGGATTTTGATGGGCTTTTTTCAGTGTATTTCTGAGGAAATTTCCAATCTAGTATGTTAACAGATTTCACATCACATTTACCGTTCATGAAAGAAATGGGCCCAAAGGGGACAAATTTCAAAAAAATTATTTTTCTTATTTTTAGTCCGATTTTAAGTTTTTTGCAATGGATTCCTTGTGAAAAGTTAACTAGCACAGCCCAATATTTTTGACAACTTGTTTCCTTTCCGAGATGGGAGGTTCCATAGGGGGCAAAAATTGCAAATGTGCAGATTACCTCAAATTTTTATTAGCTCAACTCACAAAGTGAGGGAGGGGGGCTTATGTGATACCCCTAGCTTCGGCGTCGGCGTCCAGTTAGGAACCTTTCGGACTGATTAAAGTCCAATCCTACCTACTGACAAGTCCCACATCAACCATATTGGTATGTATGATGCATCGTGGGATGACAACAGCAATGCATGATTTGGATGCTGTCTGTGACCTACATTTTACGCATGAATGACTTGGTTAAGTAGTCCATTCCCGTTTACTTGCATGTCCCACATAAACCATATTGGTATGTATGATATATGTATGATGAATTTTGGGATGACAACAACAATGCATGCTTCGGATGCTGTCTGTGACTTACTTTTTATGCATGAGCGACTTTGTTAGGTCTGGGACTAATATAACAGTTTCAAATCCCTGTTATATTAGTCCCAGGTTAGGTAGAATGGTTAAAGTCCATTCCCGCTTACATCAATCAAATTGGTATGTATGATGCATTTTGGGATGACAACAACAATGCATGCTTCGGATGCTGTTTGTGACCTACATTTTACGCATAAGAGAATATGTTAGGTATAATGGTTAAAGTCCATTCACGTTTACTGAAATGTCCCATATCAACCATATTTGTATGAAAAAGAAAGGAAATGGGGTAAATGTCAGAAAGACAACATCCCATCTCCAGGTTTAAACGACCCAAAACAAAGCATCTAGGGGTCACTGTACGGTCTTCAACACAGTGAGGAACATCACACCATAAAGCAAGCCCTAAATGGCCCACAAAAAGTGAAAGTGAATAAATCAATGGAAACAAACCATATCCAATAACCCGAATATCAAGAAATTAAAATTTTATAAGAAGACAAGGACAAGGCATGTCCCACATAAACCATATTGGTATGCGTGATGCATTTTGGGATGACAACAGCAATACATGCTTCAGAAGCTGTCTGTGACCTACATTTTTTGCATGAGCGACTTGGTTAGGTAGAATGGTTAAAGTCCATTTCGTCTTATTGACATTTCCCAAATCAACCATATTGGTATGTATGATGCATTTTGGGCATACTTCGGATGCTGTTTGTCTTACTTGCTTACTTAATCCTCTTCGTGCTTAGATGCACATAAGGCCATCACCAGCTGTCTCCATAACTTTCTGTCTTGTGCCTTCTTCTGTACTTCTGACCACGACATCCTCATCTCTTTTAACTCGCCCCCACTGTTCGTCGCCATGTTTCCTTTGGTCTCCCACTCTTTCTGTTTCCTGTAGGTGTCCCGATGATCTTAGTGACACTTTGGCGATGTTGTTTGACTCTCTTCTAAGTACATGCCCTATCCACTTCCACTTTCTCATTTTTATTTCATCTCGTATGCCTTTCTGTGTTGTCATCTTGTGCAGATCTTGGTTTGAAATCTTGTTGGGCCAAAATATCTTACAGATTTTCCATAAACAAGTATTATGGAATGTGGCCAATTTGTTGAAATCACTCTGAATTATTCTCCAGCACTCGCAGCCATAGAGCAATACTGATTTTACATTGCTGTTATAAAATCTGAGCTTGGTCTTTCTGCTTAGTGATGTTGATCTCCAAATTGGTCTTAATTGGCAGAAGGATGGTCTCGGTTTGCTCAGTCTAGCTTTGATGTCTACTAGTGCCATTGTCATTACTTATCACCCTGCCCAAGTATTTAAAATCATCAACTTCTTCTATGTTTGTGTTGTCAATCGTAATGGCATGCCTGTTTGTGTTATCATTTATTGTCATGACTTTGGTTTTCTGGGTGTTTACTTTAAGACCTACTTGTCTGGCAGTTGTGTTTAGGTGGTGTTTTTTGTTGCATGTGTTCTCTTGTATTTGATAGTAAGCAAATGTCATTTGCGAAGTCTAGATCTTCAAGAAAAGAGCATAGTGTCCATCTGATACAGGTATTACCATTTCCCAACGTATATCTCCTACATCAATCCACCATTACAAGAGGAGCGGGGAGATAACAAATCTTGTCTAACACCATAGCGAACAGTAAACCATTCAGAAAGCTGGCCATTATGTAAGACACTACATTCCTGTTTATCGTAGAATATTTTGACAATTTTTTCTGGAACTCCATATGATGTTAGAATCTTCCATATATAGTCTCTTGTTACGCTGTCAAATGCTTTTTGGAAGTCGATAGAATTAAGTATTAGCTTTTTTGCCAATAGTCTCTTGTTACGCTGTCAAATGCTTTTGGAAGTCAATAGAATTAAGTATTAGCTTGTTTTGTCATTCAATGCATTGCTCTATAATTTTCTGAGCGTAAATTGTTTACGCTCAGAAATTTACGTTGTTTTAATGGTCTGTGCACCCCCTGTTTTCTCTGAATTCTGCTTGTTCTTCTCTAAGCTTTGTGTTGATGGAACTAGTTATCATATTTTTAATTACTCCGGTTAAAACCTTACTTGGGATAGAGAGTTTTGAGATTCTCCTCCAGTTTGTGCATAATTTCAGAACATCTAATTTGTAACTTCACGGTGATGCATTTGTCTCAGTCAGTTGGTATAACTTCATTTTTCCATATGTGTGAAAATAAGTAATGCAGAATATCGCTTGATATTTCTGCCTTCAATAGCTTTCCACAGATGTTGTCTGTGTCTGAAGCTTTTCCATTTTTAAGTTGTTTAATTGCTCTCTTGATTTCACTCTTGCTAAAGATGTTGGTGTCTATATCCAAAGGCTCACCGAATGGTTGTATAACTGGTGTGTCTTTGTTGCCTATGGTGTAATTTAGCACAGTACAGAAATGTTCTGCCCAACGTTGTAGCTGGTCCTTGTCTGTTGTTAGTAGATTTCCGTCCTTGCTTTGCACTGGTGTATCATTACTGTTCGATTTACCGCAAAGCTGTAAAGATCTTATAAACTGAGTTCACCACGTTTTGATGCTTTCTCTGCTTCCTGTGCTAAACCTTCAATGTAATTCCTCCGATCTATTTTTGCGCTTGTCTTTACTTCTTTATCTTTGGTGGTGTATTCAGCTTGTAAGTTGTCTTAAAGCCTTTCATACCTTGCATCATTTACTTTGTTCTTTATTTCTTTCCTCTCAGTGATGCTTTTCCAGGTGTTTTGTGTTTTCTTTTTTTTATCACGCTTTCCCATGACCTTTTCTGGTGCTTTTGCATACATATGAAAAAGAAAGGAAATGAGGCTTGTTTAGGGTATATTGGGATACGGGATATTTGCCACTTTTGTTAATGGGATTTGGGATATTTGAGACAAAAAGTACTGGGATATGGGATATTTTTACTATGGAAAATGGGATATTTCAATAATTAATGGGATATCTTCAATTTTCAAAGGGATATTTTCGTCCAGACTTACTGGGATATGGGACCCCCTACACAAGCCTCGGAAAGGGGTTGAATTTCAAGGAGACAACATCCCATATCCAGGTTAAAACGACCCAAAACAAAACATCTAGGGGTCACCCTATGGTCTTCAACACAGTGAGGAACCTCACACCATATAGTAAGAACTAAATGGCCTGAAAAGGTAAAAAAGTGAATAAATCAATGGAAACAAACCACATCCAATAACCCAAATATCAAGAATATGTCCTTAATGTTATCCCAGATATGGGTGGCATCTTCGCCAATACTTTCAGAGTTATTCTCCAGTTCGCGAAATGTTTTATACAGGTTTTTAATTTCAATATTAAATCTATCCCTCACTTTCTTGTCTGTCAATTTCTGTATATCATAAATCTTTCTGCCCAGTTCATTTCCCTTTGGATCCTTTTTAAGTTTGAGTTTTATCTTGTTGACAATTAGATAATGGTCACTCGCACAGTCTGCTCCTCTCTTAACACAGACATCAATTAGTGAGTGCTGCCATCTTCCATTTATTATTATACGGTCTATTTGGTTTTTATCTCTCCTTTTTGGTGAAGTCCATGTCAGTTTATGGATATCTTTGTATGGGAAAAGAGTGCCACCTGTAACTAGATCGTTTAACAAAAAACGATTAGAAGACTGTCATTTTCATTGCATGCTCCACACCCGTTATTGCTCATTATTTTCTCCACTTCTAACTTTTGCATTGAAGTCACCATTTACTGGTGTAACATAATGGACAGGTACAGATTCAAATACAGTTCCTGGTTTTTCGTAAAATTCTGTTTTGACTTCTATGTCTACCTCGTTGGTTGAGGCATAACATTGAATTAAAGTTAACTTTGTAAATTTGGAATAGAATCTTGCTGTCATTCTCTCATCTACGGGCTTTTATGCAATATTAGTGATTTACTTACTTCTTTATTCATCATTATAGCTACTCCCTCCCTACGTATGTTGTCATTCCTAACAGCCTGAGTAAACAATTTTATGCCCTTCTGCAGTTGTAACCGATCCAAAGTCCGTCAATCGTCACTCACCTTTACCCAGTATATCCAAGTTGAAGTTCCATTCCAGCCTCCTACTTTCAAAATGGATTTTGGACTCAGAAGCGCATTCCTTATGTTACTAGCTACATCTCTGCTTTCACTAGTAGCAATCATACTATCACAGTTTTGATGAATGTCTCTTCTAGTTCCGGTAAACATTTTAAGCATGACCGAATCTGTTAAAAAGAATGATTATAGTCCATTCCTGCTTACTGACATGTTTAACATGTGACAATGCTGCGCAATGAGATGAGGTTAGCAGGCTGTGGCTGATTTCTATGTTTTTCATCCGATTTCGATGGGATTATTTCTTTTGATTCCTCTTATTGCAGTAATATGTGAATAGATTTGGCGTATATCTTACAGTTTCGGAGCTATAAGGGGTCAAAGGGGTAAAAATTGCTATTTATCAAAATATTTAAAATCTTTATTTTTCATTAGATTTTGTTGGGATTTTTTCCTTGGATTTCTCTTGTTGTAATCTTTCGGAAATATGTTGACCGATTCGAACGGCGTATCTCTTACCGTTTCCAAGCTATAAGGGATTAAAGGGACCATAATTGCAATTTTTCAGAATATGTAAAATCTTTATTTTTTAAGCGGATTTGGATTGGATTTTTTTCTTTTGATTCTTTTTGTAGTTACATCTTAATAGAATGTCGACAGATTTTGAATATCTTTTACCGATGCGGAGCTATAAGGAGTCAAAGAGGCCAAAACTGCTCTTTTTCCAAATATGTAAAATCTTTATTTTTTATCGGATTTCGATGGGTTTTTTCTTTTGATTCCTCTTGTAGTAAACTTTCAGTCGTATGTCAACATTTAGCATAACTCATATCATTTCCGAGCTAAAATTGCAATTTTTCATGCCATAGCCCTACTTTGTGTCCAGCTAATTTCTGTTTCAAGCTCATTATTATGTTCATCTAATGAAGGTGTAAAGCTCATTTCTGTGTCCACATTTACTTTAAATTAATTTCAGTGGTCGACATGCTGCGGTCGTATTTTGATGCGCTTAGCGTAGCCCTTTATTTTGTTGATTTGGACTTGCAGGCATCATCGTTTAAGTTTGCAGTTATAAAACAAATATTAAAGACATCAAAAGCCGTTTGATGTACTTATACATTTGCTGTTATTTTTTCACTTCACTTGGATATATGCGGCTTGACTTTCCACGAGGAAAAGTGCATTTAGAAGAATTTTTGACACTGAGCAGAGCATATTCAAACAGCATCTTGGAGACTAAATGATTGTTTCCGTCGAGGAAAACCAAACTGTCAATTGAAAATGATAAATAACGTAGATTTACCTGTTATATAGGATTGTCTGTACTTGTTATATACTGTGGCATTTGGTCTCACACTTGGTATTTGCAAATGTTTTAGCTGTTTAGTGTCTAAAATTCTATTAAAAGTTTATTTTCTTATAGATTATCTCAGAGGGATTGGCTACAAAAATTTTATAATGACAAATTACCCATTTAGATGACTTCAAGATGAAAAACGACAACAAAACAAGTCGTTCCATTGCTTGTTTTTACCATGTATTTGTAGAAACTTTGTTCCATGTGCATTTGCTCAATATCCCTTCATTGATTAATTAACTTTCCTGCAGTGTGAAGTCCATAAAAAGATTCCCCGTGTGAGAGGTGTGTAATCTCTATACATTACAGTTATGGTATACTTGTTCATGAGAGAATTTCTCATATTGATACACTGTCATATTTTCATTTTTTGCAATTTTTATTTTTTGCAATTTCAAAATGTTATTCTGATCCCCTGTTTATTATGCCCACATCTAATGGTTTTATTATGCCCACATCTAATGGTTTTATTATGCCAAATTATCTTACTTTTGACGCCATATGTTGTGATTGTCTTCTATTGGTCTTTTTTGTCGGGCAACGGATTGTAAGAACTCTTTGCCAGTTAATTTTTCCCTCATCCATGACATGTAATAACATGAATGTAGCATTGTTCGACATCTAGCAATGAATTCCACTCAAACCGGTGCTAGGAGTCGTCTTGAACTTACTGTTAGGTAATACTGTATGAGCAAAACTCATTGCTGAAGGCCCCATGGTGACTTAAAGATGAAGACAACAATAAAAGCGTTGTTTCATTGCTTGTATTTACCATGTATTTGGAGAGACCAAGTCTCATGTTTACTCTATATCCGTTCATTTATTATTTATATAATATAATATATAGTCGTATTCGTCACCATGTTGAAAACAATAAGTTGTTGTTTGATTTCTGAAATATTTAGTTACATTGTTTGTTTAATTGTACGACGATGAAAGCGTTTTGTGAAAAAAAAATTGTGCCGTTTAGACAGGTATTAGGCTCACACAGGTTAAAAATAAAGAAAAAAAAATATTAAAAGTAATTTCACAGCATCTTTATTTTAAACTTTTTTTTTGTTACATTAATGTTCGTCTGAACATGTTTTTTTTATCTGTATTGAAAGAAGAATACCTAAGGTAGTTGCTTATCATATCATCTAAAGCAGAATCAAAATGGAAACAGAAAAATATACGAATGACTATATGACATACAGGGGGAATATATACCCAGTTTAACAGATATAATAGAAATCTGTTATACCACATTAAAAACTTCTCAAAAGTAACCATACAGGAGCCCATATCAGCCACTAAAATATTTTTTCAAGGATTGGTTCTGTTGATCATGTAGGATTAAAAATTGCAAATTCAAGATAATTACTGGGAAATTCGAGACAATGATTTAAAAATTCAACATAAAAACTTTGAAAATTCAAGATGAAAAATTAAAAAACAAGATAAAATCTGGACATATAAGAAAATAAGCTGAAAATTCAAGATATTAACTTGAAAATAAAAGATAATGATTTGAAAATTCAACAAAATAACTTGAAAATTAATCATAATTTGAAAATTCCAGATAAAAACTTGGAAATTCAAGATATCAAATTAAAAATTCAAGACAAACACTTGAAAATTACAGTTAATAAATTGAAAATGCAAATAAAAAGTTGAAAATTCAGGATGATAATTTGAAAATTCAACATAAAAACTAGAAAATTCTAGATAATAATCTAAAATTCAAGATAATAAATTGAAAATTCAAGATAGTAATTTGAAAATTCAAGATAGTAATTTGAAAATTCATCATCATTCTTTGAAAATTCATCATACTTGGAAAATTCATCATAATTTGGAAATTCTAGACAATAACTTGAAAATTAAAGATAATAAGTTGAAAATGCGAAATAAAAAGTTGAAAATACGAGATAAAAATTGAAAATTCAAGATTCAATATAAAAACTTGAAAATTTCAAGATAAAATGTTTTAAATTCAAGATAAGAAGTTGAAAATTCAAGTAAAAAATTTAATTCAGTTTAAGGAACAATGTCCAATAAATATTGCAAGAACCAAAGACTCGCACGAGGCAGTACCGCTTCTCCTAATAAATTGCTTCTATTCACCTTATACTTTACTGAAACGTCAAACGGAAATGGACAATTCGCGGGATCCAAACTTGCAGTCATCTTGAATATGACCAGCGATGCACGATTTTCAAATAAGTCCATCCTTTGACCACTGTGTCTAAGTTGAGTACCAACTGGTAAAGTAATTTCAAATTATTATCTTGAATTTTCAAGATAACAGTTTTTGAAAAGAAAAATTGAGTGACAGATATGGGCTTCTGTACAAAAACAGCAAAGATAAGGACAAATTATTTCAAATTTCGTGTCTTGAAACAATAATCATAAAATTTAATTTTTGTGATGACAAAAGTAAAAAAATGTGAGGTTGAAAATTC
The DNA here is from genome assembly GCA_002080025.1 of Modiolus philippinarum. Lineage (NCBI taxonomy): Eukaryota > Metazoa > Mollusca > Bivalvia > Mytilida > Modiolidae > Modiolus > Modiolus philippinarum. The sequence continues at coordinate 14,039 of MJUU01062079.1, forward strand.
AATGACCGAATCAGTATTGAATTGGTGCATTCTTGCTTTTGAAAAACACGGTTATGGCAAGAAATTTTTTCTATTGTCTTATTACGTTCCTTTGTTTCCTTAACTAGTTTTCTCATAACGCACGCAAACACTGCATCCCAATATAAAAAAATGATGAAGCTACCGCAACTGCAGTAAAGATTCAATCCGAACAATGTTATTTTGATAAATTTAATCTCATTTATGGCGATAAAACAAATTTGGAATGTAAGTTTCTTTCTTAAAAAAAACAAGGATCGATATATTAAGAGCTTTAAACATACAAAATTGGTAAAATGGTGAAGGTGAAAGTTGCAGACGTGAAGCGATTTTCTGTAGCAACAATGGATGATCAAATAGTTTATAGCTCTTCAAGAACAATCAAGTATTTTGATGTCAAGATGTAAACCAACAACACATGATCGCGCATTATATGTTGTTTGGACTTGCAGGCATCATTGTTAACTACAATGGCGTTTTAAAACAAATATCCGTCTACCACCACAAACTGAGCCGTTTGATGTACAATTTCCTAGCACCACTTGGATATAAGCAGCTTCCACACGGAAAAGTACTTTAAGTATAGAATCTAAGACATTGACCAGAGCATATCCAAGGAGCGTTAATGTTTTCGCTGAAGAAAACCAAACCTACAACTGAACATGTTTTATAACGTAGATTCAAAAGTCATTATAGAATTATCCATACTTTGGCATTTGGTCTAACATTTTGGGTTTGTAAATATTTGTGTTATTGTCTTTAAATTCTACTTTTAAAAGTACATGATCTTATGGAAGGCTACAGAAATCAGAAATCTTAAAGCTTGTTAACCCCGCATTTTATATGTTGATTTGGACTTCATCGGTTATCACAAAAGTTTGCAGTTATAAAACAAATATCAAAAGCCATTTGATGATATTTTTTTGTGATACTTGGATATAAGCGGATGTACTTTCTGATTTTATTCTTCCATTATCTAGTAAAATCTAAGGCACCGAACAGAACATATTCAAGTAGCATCTGGGATACTAAATGATTGTTTCCGTCCGACAATTGAAACTGATTAATAACGTAGATTCAAATGTCTTTGTAGGATTATCCATACTTTGGTCTCACACTTGGTGTTTGTAAATGTTTGTGTTAGCGTCTAAAATACTATTAAAAGTACATTTTCTTATGGAACGCCACAGAAATCAGTAACATTGATACTTGTAAATTTAAAGGATTGGCTGAAAAAAGACGAAAAAAGTCTAAATGACAAAAGAATATTTTTTTTTCTTTAAATGGAAGTATAATATCTAAGCCATATACATGTTTTGGGGAAAAAAATCTGAAATGTTTACATTTGGCTTTCTTGTTTTGTAAAATCTAAACCTTTTTCTGGCCATCTGTATTGCCCACATCTTCCGATTTTACTTGCCAAGTTTTCCTACAATCAACTCGATTAGTGCCCGGTTATCGTTTATATGTTGAATTGTCTAATGGTCCTTTTGTCGGGCAGAGGATGGCAGTGTTATTAAGACTACTTTGCCCAATATGTTATGCTTGTTGACTTCCCCACATCCTTGACAAAGATACATGGATGTAGCGTTGTTCAACATTTAGCAAGTGAATTCCGCTCAAACCGGTGCTAGCGGCCGTCTTGAACTTACTATGAGGTAGGAGTGTTTGCTCCTTGTCGAAGGCCTCATGATGACCTCAAGATGAACAACAATGAAAGCTTTGTTTCATTTGCTTAATCTTACCATGTATTTATAGGGATTTTGTTCCATGTACATTTACTCCATATCCATTATTTATTCATTAAATACTTTTTTGTTCAATTCCACTACAGTAAAACCAACCTTTTGCTAGTGCAGATCTGACCGCTGTGGGATATCTGTTTCCCAGATGACAACAGAAATTTCCCTTTAAAGTTTAATTGTTGTTTCATCTACCGGATTTGACTTTACTACCGGATTTGACATGTTTATAAGAAGCGGGAGATCCTTACTCTACGGGTGTACTTGATCTCATCCATGGTTTTTTGATTGGGTCCGGGTTGTTCATCTTTGTGTGTGTGCGTCTTCATTTTCCTTTTTTGTGCCGTGCTCGTGTTATGTCTCTGTTTCTTTGTTGTTTCCGATGTTGCCACATCTTCGCTAGCCAAGGGTTACGATTCGCTCCTCTCCTCTTTAGGAGCGGATCGTAACCCTTGGCTAGCGAAGATGATGTTGCCATTGTCCTTGGATTATTCGTTTTGGATTGACGGTTCGGTTCTCACTTACTTTGTTTATTTGGTTTAGACAGATTCAAAATACAGAGAAATCGATAAAAAGCGATTTCACAGCTTGTTTGACTTTAACTGGGTTCCAATTTAATTTATAGAATCACATTTATATAAAAAATAACACACAAACATGTACATGTTATATGAAATTTATTACGATGGGAAGATTTCAGACCAGTTCGAAGAATTAATTTCGATTTACCGCAACGAAATTCGTGTTATATTTGTTATGGCATTTCCTAGCAGCACTTGGACACCGTCACTTGTCATAGACATAGTACAATTTCTGATTCCTTTAGCCTTGCTGGAGAAAATCAACCATACATTAACTAGATTATAAGAATAAGAATATTTTATTAACCTAATCAAATGCCCATAAAGAGCATATAATCAATTACATGTTCATATGTTCATTTATCGGTAATTTGTATGAATTTCAGAGACAGATAATCTCAGTATCACCGAACTCGACATTAGGTCACTGTGAAGGTATAACCGGGAGAAAATGCCTTCCAGAATTGATGGATATTTTGTGCTAAAATTTTTGACAAATAATAAATTGAACACAAAATGTCCATCGGGAAGAAAATGCGTTCCAGAATTGATGGACATTTTGTGTTCAATTTATTATTTGTCAACTAAAAATTTTAACACAAAATGTCCATCAATTCTGGAACGCATTTTCTCCCGGTTATAAAGGGGTCGAGTGTGGGTTGCTATACTGACGTTATATTTTGTACTATTTGTCGAGTTCATACGCATAATACCCATTAAAAATATTAACTGTGCTAAAAATAGAAATTTCAGCTTTTTTCCACTTTATGCAGTTTCATTTATCATTTCGTAAATTACCGATAAAAGAAATATTTGATACAGACTTTATCACGGCGTAACGCATCAAGCTCGACCTAACGGGCTCACTTGATACTAGCCGTATCAAAAACAAATGTCCTACATTCCATATGTTACAATAAATGTGTGTAATTAGGAATTACGTGTAATTACTAAAATTTTTAGGAATTTCATGTAATCACTACGTGATTTAGGAATACACGAAATTCCTAAAAAGTCTAGTAATTTCATGAAATTACTGAAAAAAATCTTGAATTTTACACATATTTACTGAATTTTTCTTTTGAAGAATAAACAATCATAGATCATGAAAATTTATGTATTCAGCAAACCAAACATATTTTAGTAGTGTAACAAGACTTTAAGGCTTAATGATAATATAGCATTATGTTCTTTATGACGATTACTTATTTTTGCTTGTTGTACTGTTATGACACACAATAGACCAGCTTTTAGTTTTCAAGCTTTGTGCATTCAGATGTACGACAACATTTCAAGATACTTGTAAATCTCCAAAATTGATTGTTCTGTTGCCGCCTGACGAACAGTTATTACCGAATATCGACGGTTTCGAAAAGCAGCACCAGCGTTTTTTTTCAAGAACACGACAGAAATTGGTTCTTGGAGTGTGAGCCATAAAACAAGCCACATCTTATGGCAAGTTTGTCATGTCAAATTGGACATAGGATGATTTTTTTTTACATTAGTATTTATTGCATTTTAAAAAAATTACTCAACAGGTTTTTCTCAAACTTCGAGTTTTAAAGGTACATGAATAAGGTATGTTGGCATTCAAACCTTTGTTGTCCTACAATGTATCTTGTTTTTGTGATGACTTTCTACGTAAACTTTTGCAATGAAGCTGGGAAACTTGAGGTTTTCAGCCGTTTTGACATATTAGTTATCACTGGATGCTTCGAATGATAATAAGGCTGACAAACCTTAAAGTTATCTAATACGTCCATCTGACATGATTTTTTTGTTATTGTATATTAAATATCACATCAAATCTTGTATTTGATCTGCAAATAAGTTTTAAGAAAGAATAACCATAGATCCAACAACTGAATTTGCAAATGAGCCAAAATTCACAGATTTCACGATATGACTTATGTGTTCAAAGATTGACACTACTGATAAAACACATAAAGTNCCCCCCCCCCCCCCCGAAACAGGGACTAGGAATCGCTTACGTGACATTACATATAAAAATAAAGGTTTAAGTGCCTGGTTTATTCCCTCGGCCATCCTATCAGCCTGTGTCCCATGATTTCTTTATAAAATCATTTCTTTGCTTTCTTGAACCACTTTCACATGTACAAGTAAATGGCTTGGATCAAATATGAACAGTGAGATTTAACACAGTGAGTATTTTGTTGAAGGATTATAAATGCCTTCTCAATATATTAAAAAATATTTCAGTCTCTATAATACATACCAAAACATTGTATTTAAGTATAAAAAAATACTAAACATGCTTACAATATGGTATGAGTAAATTTAATGAAGAATTTTGAAATTTTTTTATTTCAGTAAATGTCTGTAAAATTCTCGAAAAATTTCAGTAATTTCATGTATTTACTGACAAAATTCAGTAATTTAATGTAATTACTAGACCTTTTAGGAAGTACATGTAATTCCTAAATTTTCAGTAATTTCATGAAATTACTAATTACACACATTTACTGTAACATATATACAAACTGTAAGACCAATGGATTGTCTCCATCTGGGAGAGCCAAGTTGATAAATATCATTACGCATTTACATTACGTTTTTAACGCTGATTTACCTTGACATTTTACATGGAAAATGAATCTGCTTCCTAACAGAACAAAATAGTCAACTAACATCTCTTTCCTCGACGAAATCACAGTTTATATTTGCTTGTGTAAGTTTCAAAGTTAACCTATAGAAATGAGAAATGATTGTTTATCCTAATAGCTTTGAGGATTGAAAAAAAAAAAAAAAACATTATTGCACAATAAACAGTGAATTTTGCTATGCTTTCCACGTGTTGCCAGGAGTAACCTTTGATCCGAGCAGCATATTACAGTCAGAAGCCTTAAGGCCACACAAAATTGGTTAATAAAGCAGGAGGCGCTTATATATGTTAAACAATTTTCAGGCTCTATAACACTACAATAACAGTTCAGTATATAAAGAGTAACACCGAAACATGCATATGAATTGTTGTTTTAAAGTCTGATGTTTGAACAATTAAATTCGGTTTGCCGCAACAAAAGCCGTTTTATCTAGTTATATTCTTTTTCTGGCAGAACTTGGATTTCAGCAGTTGTCATAGCCATAATATACAACTTCTGATTCCAATAGCCCTCCAGGAAAAAAAAAATTATTTGAATTTTAGACACTTATGCAGAAATGTTCATATACAAACTCTTATCTTCGTCAAGGAAAACAAAGTTTATATCAATACTTGAAAATGAAAATACCAAATTCACCTGTCATAGAGGATTGTCTTTCCGTTGACATTTTTATATAAAAAATGAATCTTGTTACAAACAGAACAAAATAGTCAACATCGCTTTCCTTGACCTTTGGTATCATAGTTTGTATTTAGACATATTTGTGATAGTTTTAATATTCATTTTCATATGAAAAGGTACAGAAATGAGAAATTATTGATTATCCTTATAGTTTTAAGGATTAGTTGCAAACTCTACGAATGACAAACCAGTCTAAATAACCAAACACTGATTTGGTAACCACGTTTGAAAACAAGAGGCTCTCAAGAGCCTGTATCGCTCACCTGGGCCACCGCTGACATATGCAGTAAAAATAATCCCAATGTTTTAAGGGCATTATTTTCAAATTTGTTAATAGACATTGATGTTATATTATCTTAAGTTAAACTATATTCCAGACTGGCCTCTATTTTGGATGGGGTCGCAGTTCTGCTGTCACCTTTCTTGAAGGGTACCATTGAGTCTAATTTTGGTTCCAATTAACTAAATATTTTCAGAGGAGAACATCTTTAAATGCTTTCCGATAGGCTTCCGTTAGGTCTCAAGGTCAAACTATGTTCCCCACTGGGGCCATCTTGAATGCGGTACAGACAAGCCAGGCAAATTTTTCAAACAGAAACAACTATGGTGTGTTGTGACGAAGTATGTTTTCATTATTGGCCAAGTAATTGCAGGAGAAGATATTTTAATGTTTTCCCAAAGGGTCAAATGTTAAATCTGTTTCTGTTTCCCGCTGGCAGCCATCTTGCATAAAGCAAAGACCTGAAAAACAACTCTTTTGCTGGGCGGCAACCTAAAGACTGTTGTGGCCAAGTTTGGTTCCAATTGGCTGAAAAGTTTCAGAGAAGATCTTTGAATGTGTTTTCCAAAAGGGAGCAATGTTAAGACTATGTTCCCTGCTGGCGGAGTTTTTAGATAAAGCGCAGACCTGAAAAATGACCTTTTTGCAAGGGGCCACCTAAAGACTATTTTTGCCAAGTTTGGTTCCAATTTGCCCAGTAGTTTCAGAGGAGAGATCTTTGAATGTGTTTTCCCATAGGCTCCAATGTTAAAACTATGATCCCCACTGGCGGCCATCTTGGATACAGTGCGGATCTGAAAAACGTTTTTTTTTGTAAGGGATCATCTAAGGACTATTGTGGCCAAGTTTGGTTTCAATTGGCCCAGTAGTTTCAGAGGAGAAGATCTTCGAAAGTATTTTCCCATAGGGTCCAATGTTAAAACTATGATCCCCGCCGGTGGCGGCCAACTTGGATATAGTGCGGATCTGAAAAACAACTTTTTTGTAAGGGACCATCTAAGGACTATTGTGGCCAAGTTTGGCTTTAATTGGCCCATTAGTTTCTGAGGAGAAGATCTTTGAAAGTATTTTCCCATAGGGTCCAATGTTAAAACTATGATCCCCGCTGGCGGCCATCTTGGATATAGCGCGGATCTGAAAAACAACTTTTTAGTAAGGGACCATCTAAGGACTATTGTGGCCAAGTTTGGTTTCAATTGGCTCAATAGTTTCAGAGGAGAAGATCTTTGAAAGTGTTTTCCCATAGGGTCCAATGTTAAAACTATGATCCCCGCTGGCAGACGTCTTGGATATAGCGCGGATCTAAAAAACAACTTTTTTGTAAGGGACCATCTAAGGACTATTGTGGCCAAGTTTGGTTTCAATTGGCCCAGTAGTTTCTGAGGAGAAGATCTTTGAAAGTATTTTCCCATAGAGTCCAATGTTAAAACTATGATCCCCGCTGGCGGCCATCTTGGATATAGCGTGGATCTGAAAAACAACTTTTTTGCAGGGGACCATCTAAGGACTATTGTGGCCAGGTTAGGTTTCAATTGGCTCAGTAGTTTCAGAGGAGAAGATCTTTGAAAGTGTTTTCCCATAGGGTCCAATGTTAAAACTATGATCCCCGCTGGCAGCCATCTTGGATATAGCGCGGATCTTAAAAACATTTTTTTTGTAAGGGACCACCTAAGGACTATTATGGCCAAGTTTGGCTTTAATTGGCTCAGTAGTTTCTGAGGAGAAGATCTTTGAAAGTATTTTCCCATAGGTCCAATGTTAAAACTATGATCCCCGCTGGCGGCCATCTTGGATATAGCCCGGATCTGAAAAACAACCTTTTTGCAGGGGACCATCTAAGGACTATTGTGGCCAAATTTGGTTTCAATTGGCCTAGTAGTTTCTGAGGAGAAGATCTTTGAAAGTATTTTCCCATAGGGTCCAATTTTAAAACTATGATCCCCGCTGGCGGCCATCTTGGATATAGCGCGGATCTGTAAAACAACTTTTTTTGCAGGGGACCATCTAAGGACTATTGTGGCCAAGTTTGGCTTTATTTGGGTCAGTAGTTTCTGAGGAGAAGAGCTTTGAAAGTATTTTCCCATAGGGTCCAATGTTAAAACTATGATCCCCGCTGGCGGCCATATTGGATATAGCGCGGATCTGAAAAACAACTTTTTTGCAGGGGACCATTTAAGGACCATTGTGGCCAAGTTTGGTTTCAATTGGCCCAGTAGTTTCAGAGAAGAAGATCTTTGAATGAAAAGTTTACGCCGGACGGACGACGGAAGACGGACGGACGGACGACGGACGAAAAGTGATGGCAAAAGCTCACCTTGGCTCTAGCCAGGTGAGCTAAAACGGCAGTAGAATACCGAAGGAACAAAGGATGTGACAATTACAAAAATCAAAGTCCATAAACATGTCAAAAACGATAACGCTGAACAACAAAGACACCACAAGGACATGAGACAAGTACAAATCACGGAAAGAAAAAGACGACATTCAGAACTAAGACGAGAAGAGACTCTACAAACTTGTTTTTAGGCTTTTCAGTTCAGTTTTGTATACTTAATTAGATGGTACTACCTATATATAATATATTACTGTATCCAGGTATAACATAAATAATACACACATGTATAGTTCGGTATTTGGCATCACTCACTCATGGTTGGGAGTTTAGCGAGTATAAAAAGAGTGATTTCAGGAATGTACTAATATACAGATAGCTTGATAGCTTGATAGAGCCCGGTTGCTCACAAATAGGCTACTTAAACAAGGGTTTATATGTTACCCATAACTTCAAGTAATCAGTAAAGAAGTTTTATGGTCGACATCACGATCTTGTGGACCGCTATTGGATATCTGTTTCCCAGATGACAACGATGCTTACTCTTACGGTGCACCTGATGTCACCCATGGTGTTTTATTGGGCCCATATGTGTGTGTCTCAATTTTTCTTTTCTGTGCCGTAATCATGTTATATGTATATGAAAAAGAAAGGAAATGGGTTTAATGTCAAGGAGACAACATCCCATCTTCAGGTTAAAACGACCCAAAACAAAACATCTAGGGGTCACCGTACGGTTTTCAACACAATGAGGAACCTCACATCATATAGCAAGCCCTAAATGACCCCAAAAAGTAAAAAGGTGAATAAATCAATAGAAACAAACCACATCCAACAAAGCGTATACCAAGACACTATATTTATAAGAAGACAAGGACAAGCCAATGACAATGTCTTTGTTTCTTTGTTTTTTTCCGATGTAGCCATTATCCTTTGATTTTTCGTTTTGATATAAAAAAGACAAATCTATGTATTTAATGTATTCAAAATGACTTTAAATTTTCAAATTTCATTTTTCATAGACGCAGACATATTTTTGCTTACACCACACTGCAAATACAATTGCGGTTGGTGTCTAGTAGTATCTGAAACTTTTATACATCATCCCACCCCAGAAAACCACCATAAAAAGGCTACAAATAAGTAAAAGCTTTCTGAAAAGTGGCTCGTTTACATTTCACTTTTTGTTATTTAAAATTATTTTCACATACTGTGACGTTAATGTACTATATGTTTTTACCAAGTTGTTGGAAGGATTAAGGTACATAGGCATACTCCAACTATTTAGGTTTTCTTTTGTAACTTAGAAATCGAAAAAAATTCAGTTGAATTCATCAGCAGATACGAGAACATTTTCTTCACGTTTTATACTGTTTGACAGTTTTCAAGCCTAAAGGCAATTCCAAGTCGAACGACGACGTTGACGACATCAAGAGGAAAATATTTTCCGTCTTAGTCGACTTCTGAAATTACTGTGAGCAGGAACTTTAACCGACTGACCCAAAATCAAAAGACGTCTTCCAGATTCCACGTATGTAAGTTTCATTTAAATCTAAGAAGGTAATATATTGAGGACACCAGACATGTGTCTTCTTTAAATCCTAAAACTTTATCTGTTAACCTCTAGACGTTCTGAGGACCTGTAAAGGAAACAAATTTTCAGCTCAATCATTTTTGAAGAACTTGACCTCTGGCCAACAAATTTCAAAATCAACACCTTCTCTCTTTAATCTATAACATTGATATTTTCGAGCATGATTGAAATCTGTAAAGACATTTTTATAAGGAATGTTACTGTAACCAATGTTCAGCTTAAACAAGTATAAGCTTTTAATTATTTTACTTTAATAAAAACGTTGTCCATGTATACACTATTTACAATGGAGAACAGAGACTACAACAGAAAACATTTCGAAATGTAAACATTGTGACCTTATATCTACTTATTCCAAATAAATAGGCCTCTATCTTTCCAAAAATTGGATTTAAATTAATATAGATGTTCTGAAGTCATGCAACAGAAACAAATTTTCAGTTCAAATGATATACATACTGATCCGAAAATCATTGTCTTTCGTACCAACAAAGCCTTCTTGTGTTCATGTTTCCTGAAATCCAAACAAAGTGTTTCGGACTGACGGGTGAACAGGACATCGACATACCAACGACCTGAAGTAGGTATATA
>MJUU01062079.1:24509-47900 GCA_002080025.1 Modiolus philippinarum
AAATAAATAGGCCTCTATCTTTCCAAAAATTGGATTTAAATTAATAAAGATGTTCTGAAGTCATGCAACAGAAACCAATTTTCAGTTCAAATGATATACATACTGATCCGAAAATCATTGTTTTCGTACTAACAAAGCCTTCTTGTGTTCATGTTTCCTGAAATCCAAACAAAGCGTTTCGGACTGACGGGTGAACAGGACATCGACATACCAACGACCTGAAGTAGGTATATAACTGCGACAGTGATTTCCAGCAGACTAGGCTCCTAGAGCTAGCCGACAGTTTAGCGACGAGCACTCGAGGACCCATCTTTCAAAATACAGTTTTGTCCCTTTTCTTTTTTAGGTGGTGATGAAGTTAGTAGTCTACCTGTGTTGGGTTTCATTTGTATGTTTATTATACTATATGGAAACGGGAAGGAGAAAGGGGAGGTTTGGATACACAGAAACCGGTTTAACTTTGCTTGTGCACTCCTGTAGATCACATTTGATCACCTGTTTTGCTTTGAAAAAAAGATTAAAAACTGGCCACTTTATTATATATATTTATATATATGTGTGTGTGTGAAATAAAAAATCCCAAAACAACTATCTCCTATGAACTCGAAACCCCAAAATTAAAAAAAAATGTTTTGAGGAGCATAACTCCGGAGCCTTTTATACCTTTTAAATGCTTTTGAATCTTTAATTTAACTTAGCCAGAGTTTTGTGACCAACAACTTACATATACAGTTTTAACGCTTATATTATTTAATTCAGAAGTATTTGGTCAGAAATGTAAATCGTTGCAAAAAATTTAAAACTCCAGAACCACTTACACCTATAGCCCCAAAGTTAAAACTTTGTCAAAAAAATCGCAAAATTTCAAAGTTTCAAGGGTTATAACTCCAGAACCGCTTGGATATGAGTTCTGCTGTAAACCACTTGCACTTCAAGTTTGCCATGATACGAGTTATCGGAACGCTACAATGTGATTATATCAAAGTTTCAGTACAATTTGGACCTCCCGAATCGAATTTGGTAAACAACTTGCATACCAAGTTTGAAGACAGAAATGTTATGTTTGCAAGTGATCAGTCGGAAACATTCGGGATAGACGGACGTACAGACAGTAGGAGCGCCAGACATATGGATAGACACGCGAATGGGGCTTTCACATTATACCTCGTCACTTAGTGTTGGAGATATAAAAAGAAACGAGAGAACAAATGAGATTAAATGGAAACTCTGTTAATTTTCAATGCTGCATGTAACACTATTTTGCTTTGTATGCTATGGGACCAGAAATATAAACAGTTAAATCAAGACCTGAACGTAAACTTTTCTAATGCGTGTTCGGATAGATGTCATTTGAGGCAGGAACAGGTTGACGTTTCGACGAACCATCAACAAGTAGCCAGTAAATAATTGAATAATAACACAGGAATTATCTGTTTATTTGGATAACTATGTAATCTATAGATTTTCTATTTCGAAAGACTATGGTTGACAAATACTTTTCAATGCACATAGCAATGAAAAGGTGATTTAGAATAGCTTGAAAACTGGCACTAGAATAGTCCTTCTGTGACCCAGGACGATGCATTTTCCATAAATGTACAACACAGTTTTAAGTTTGTTTGCATAATTTTTAATTAATTTCAAAAATAAAATTTGTTTTTATTTTGTAACATTATTCAACTTGTGTACGCAATAGTTAATACATGCTAGCATTGTATATAGTAAAGCAAATAATGTGCAATTCTATCACAATCTTCTTTCTCTTTGATGAGCCTATGTTAATATCAAATAATTTCAATATAAGCATGATATACAGAACTTGTATAAAATAATAAAAATTTAGTCCACAGTAGCATTTATACGTTTAAAAGAGGTAAAATGTTCATAAAACAAAAGCACTAGTCATGTATCCAAATAATTTGAAGGACAATCTTCAATATAAGCCACCTTATGTTTTCAAATTTAAAACTACTGTTAGGCAATATATTTTCAAGAGATTGAAACTCATTCAAGTATACCTCACATTATAAATGTAACAGAAAATAAACCGGTAACACAGTTTAAAAAATTGAAGAATAAGGATTCCATGGGCAGTATTGCACAATTTTAATCAACACAAACATTCAAGCATCAAAGAGCGAAAAACGAAACGATACTTGAACGTACACAGATTGTTTACAGCACCATTATTAACTAACAATCTTAAAATACAATTAAATGAGGAAGCAAAAGCTTTAGTCAATGGCAGTTCACTTCTTCTAAAATACTCCATGCATATTCAGCACAAGAGCACATAGCACATTCTTATTCTTTTGACAGTTGAGCTTTTGATAACTCAATTAGTATTAAATTATTCACACCTCTAAAACTTTATGATAAAAGAATGTAAACTTAACTAAAAAATAATGCAATAATGGACGTTTGGGTTCTACGTCAGATAAAAGAAATCTCAATATTTTTATAAAAAACATCTTATTGAATTAATTAATTTCGTCGGAGGTTAATAATCCCTTGTTATTTTGTCCTACTATCGCATAAATGCTTTTATTTTTCTCGATGAGAAACAACAGGCTCTTGAAGTGTAAAATGTTGTATTAACTTTAAACTGATTTGTACACACACTAAGTCATGTTCTTTTGGGTCCCTATAAGAATTGAATTGTCCCTGGCTACCATCTTGATTTTCAGATATACACGTCTCATATGCTGTTTACATACATATATACATAGATTGCATGTAGGGTCTTATCTTTAAAGGAACTTATGTAATCATGTTAAGCAATGGTATGCTACCATTTTTTTAAATCTAAATTTTTTTATACCTAGAATTAAAACACTTTCTGTTATAAATACCAAAACATGCAACAGAATCATTGATTGATCTTATCCTTAACAGTATATCTAATATCAACATAATATAACCGTTGTATTTAGATATATTACAGGAATCTGGCATGTTTGTTCGAGTTTGTTTCTTGACCAAATATCGTACCATACTAGTTTGGCGAATGAAACTCACAGTTTACAATGAAACGACAGGTAAAATACAAGTACTTCATGCCATACAAACAATGTTGTGTTACACAAGATATAAGTTTTAAAATCTTAGAAAGTAAATATATATAGTATTAGGTATTAGAGTTATATCATACAAGCAATACCTTTTCGTTCATACATATTATTCATTTATTCTTCATGGATTTAGATTTACAACCTATTTGGAATGATGAGTGAAGCATAAGCCTATATATATATAAATATATAACAATGTTGCAGATTTTAATAAACTATATTCCTTTTCTGAAAAATGTAAAGAACCACAGTGTGATGAATAAAAAACGTTTAGAGGTTATCAAAAATATATGGCACATATGCATGTTTCTCACAAGATTTAAAATTTCTATCTTGGTGTTAGTACATAACACCTATACAAGAATAATGGTTAAAATCACAAGACAGTTAGGATAACATTAAATCAAAGGCGTAGCTAGTGATAATTGCAGTAAAATCAGGTACAAACATTCTCTTGAACGTAAAGATGGTTATTTTTTTTACAAAAACATACTAAACATGATACAATAAACAATATTAAAAATTTTAAATTTGTTCTGAATTTTAGAATGTAAATTAGCCCTATATTGTACAATTAATTAATATACTCAACACCAGTAAACTCCACTACTATTTTCATTCTACCAAACTCTCTAAATATTTTAGTCATTTCAAACCTTTTATGATATTAGTGAAAGTTCAGATGTTCTTCATATACTCAATGAGTTTTGTTTAAAATTGAAATTTCATCGAAAACGCATCAAAAGTAAAAAAAAATAACATTCTTTTGCCAAATTGATTGAAAATTCTATTTTGAGTTGTAACGGGACAATAAGAATTTACCACATTTTACAAACAGAAAAACAAAACCCTCTCTCAATGCTTAAACACCATTTTTCATTTATTGTCGAACAACATTATTTAGGAAATAAAAAAACTTATTTTCTCCGGAATTTTGTCCCCTCTGTTACCACAGAAACAATTTGTTGTTTAATTTTTGTGTTTTAAAGAAATTTATATTAGTAGGACTTTTTTGATGTTCAGTATTTCCAAGTGGATTTTAACACATTCCCCGTTTCCCTTCTTTTTTCTATTAAAGTATCTTAATGAAGTACTCCGAGTAAAACACAAAACAGAATAAAAAACTGTCTATTGTTATTGTTGCTTGATTTTTTAAATCATTACATGTAAAATAGCTAAAATGATTGTCGTATCTTTTAACTCCCCCAATACAAAAAAAAAATAAAAACACACACACATACATTGCTGTTAGAAAGTCTGCGCATTCTTAGCTCTTAGCATCGTAATATTAAGCTAATGAAGCTTAATTCCCATTCAACGTTCAAATGTACATATAATGTTATTCTGTTTGTCCGGGTTCTCCTTTTAACAATACACTTATATGTAATATTTTTCTTTGAGGTGTGTCACGATGCCTCTGAATACACATCTGGAATACAAAAACATAACGTATTTCAAAGGCAGAAATAAAATGATGCTTTACGCCGAATGAATGAAAGTTTAAATATCTACCGAGCGAAACAAAAAAGTATTTAATTATACTGCTTATAATCAAATTATACAAAAAAAAATACAAAAAGCGCATCAAGAAGTCGTTACTTTGCATTGTCAACCTGTCGACTTCTTCTATGATCCTCATTTTTAAAATATCTTATATGTTATTGACAAAATTTGACATTATAATATAGCTGGAATCTAAAAAGCTTTGCATGAGTAATACAAAAATGAATGTTGCGTTGTTCAACATCTAGCAATGGATTCTGCTAAAACCAGTGCTTGGGGCAGTCTTGGGCTTACAAAGAAGTTTAAACAAAGCACATTGCTTAAGGCCTCACGCTGACTTAAAAATGCATTTATTGCTTGGTTTTTTACTATGTATTTTTAGAGACTTTGTCTCGTGTGCATTTACCTCGTATTCTTTCATTGTTGAATGAAAAAATACATATACATTACTGTGAAATTAGTTTCTGCGCATTTCGACAATTTACACATCTTCAGTTCAAATCAAATCAAAACATTTAGAAATCTATAAGCCAAAATATTTGAAAAAAAGCTGATAGGAAACCAATTACCAATAGGATCTAAAAAGAAAATGCCAAAATAAGCTAATGGCAGAGCTATACAAGGGAAGATACTCCTTAGTTTTTATTTAATGTATTCTTAAATTTAGATATAGCAAGTTTTAAATCAAATAAAAATACAAAAAATATCGAAGTCACATTAAAAAACAGTAAATTTCGATATGCTGTACATGCTTACCCTTCCGGAGCACCTGATGATACCTCATATTTTATAGGGGTTCACACTGCTAGTGCTTTAGTTTTGTGGCGTTCTTGTTTATTTTTGTTTGTTTTGTCTTTGTAATACTGTCTTAATTCGTGTTGCTGTGAATTGCCGTGATGTTGGATTTATGAGTTTAGAATTTCCCCTTTCCTTCTCTTGCTTCGGTATTCGTTATCCGATGTATTCTCATCAGCAGCATTAAAATCTATTAATATATGGAAAGCCATAATCCAAAAGTAGTCCAAAAAGAAGTCCTAATTCCAAAAAAAAATAAAAAATAAAAAATCGAAAGAAAAAGCCAAATTAAGTACCAAGGACATCTACCAAGTGCCATACACGGAATGAAGCATCAGTATTTTTTTTATTATGGCGGATTTCCCAGATGATTAACGTATTTAATTTGCAATTCTTCAATGAATATACCAATATTCCTCTAGTAACACCTATAAAACTCCTTCTAAACTCATGTCTTTTGTCTGCTAATCAATTACTCAACTTTCTATAGAATTCTATTGTGTACCAATTTGTCATCACTGGAGTATCAAGGTAAACCCCTTCAGGCAGTACAAATTGGTATACAATAGAATTCTATAGAAAGTTGAGTAATTGATTAGCAGACAAAAGACAGGAGTTTAGAAGGAGTTTTATAGGTGTTACTAGAGGAATATTGGTATGTTCATTGAAGAATTGCAAATAAAATACGTTAATCATCTGGGAAATCCACCATAAAACAGTAAATATCTATAACAAACAAGGTAAAATTCTCATGTCAGACAAGTCAGGCATATGATTACTCTTGGAAACCTCTGGTCCACCAGCAGTGGCATCGACCACTGTTGGTTGACTAGAGGTAGGGTTTTTCATGGATTGTGAAACTCTCTAGGGTTATTCATCGGTGAATAATGGGATCATTCCAAGGTCGTCTTTTTGTTTATTCACAATGTTCACCGGTCAATTATAAAGATGTTCACCGTTCACAACAATTACGAGCAAAATATCCAGATTCTTTCATGTCATGTGACTTTGTCTCAAACAATAGAATTGATCCTTTATTATGTAAGGTATAATAACATCGAATATTGACCTCATTTTTCTGTACTTACCGTCTTGTTCTGGTTCTACAGCTTCATATTCTTCCTGATCATCAGGTACACTGGAATGTAATATAGTGGTTTTACTTATTTATTCAATATCTAATCTTATATATAACATATGTTGATGTATGCTGAATAAAATCTAATACAAATACTATAATTGTTGATTTTATTGTTTGCTAATTAAACTAGTATCATATTTTTATACTTTTGTCATTTGACAAATCTCCAGAAAATTTCATCCGTTAAATGAATCTATGGCACAATTTTTTTTAGTAGTATATAACTCCTTTAAATTGCTGTACAAAAAAATAGAATACATTGGCGGATCCAGACTTTCTTTTAAGAAGGGGGAGGGATGCTCCGAAAATTTTTCAAAAAGGGGGGCTGGATCCCAATTAAAAAAATCCAAGGAATTTCAAACATTTTTCAACCTAAGACGGGCGCCCCTGCCCCCGCCTGGGTACGCCAATGAAGACAATGGATCATATGATTATTTCATCTTTATTCACGTTTTTCAAAAATACATATCAAATCAACACACAATATTAAGTCATATTTGAACAAAATAAAGAAAAAAAATTAAAATGCAATAACCAAGTAATGAACGGAAAGTCTGTTCAAACAGATTTACTAACTTAAGAAATAGATTAATCTTCATTTATTTATGTTTCCCGTTCATTTAAACACAATTAATGGATTTCAATAGAGTATAATTACCTTGCAAACGACGATTTCTTCATATAAGTACCATCCATAACCTATAATTATAGGGAAAGAACTAAAAATCACATTCTTTTGTAACTTATAATTATATAAGAAAAATATCTTATTCTTTTGTTAAAAACATAAAATTGTCTATAATTCAATTATTGGATATATCACCTGTACCATTAGGAACTGATAAGAAGTTAGCCTTTGGTTAAATATAACAATTTTTTACTGCAAATAACCATATAAACACACAAGCCAAAACGTATTAATCTCCTAACACAAAAATCAGGAATGCATTGGTGCTTTATATTTTTAACTAAGGTAAAAAAAAATTGGGTTCTCGTACTCTTACGTGTAGATTTTTTCGGTCTTGCAAAAAATATGACAATTCCTTGAACAAATAATTATCCATTTTCTTGGGACTGATCGACCCTTTGGCATGGAAGTTAAGAAATAGTCTATTTTATTATTTTACTTCTTTATTCTAAATTATACGTTACAACAGTACAGAATACACATGTTTTATTTTCGCTTTTGATAATGTTCAGGATTAAGCATTATTTTTAAGGGTAAATTCTGTTAAACGTCAGTTCGAGGTTTACCCTGGTATCGATAACATCCCTTTTTTACGATTTCCTTTCCGGTTGTCCTTAGAAGAAGGCCGCACTGGCCGAAACGTTAGACATTCTTCTTTCTGTTCCTTTTTCGATCTTTTTAGTAGTTTTTTAATTTGTGCATTTCTTTACTCTTTAATTGTGGTCTACCATACCATTTTTACTTTATTAAAAAATGTGGATTTGTTGTTTATTTCTTTACCAATTTCTTCAATATTTTACACCAAATATTCATAAATAACATGATGTGTTCTTAAACACTACATATGCCCAAAGCAGCCCCTTTTTAAAGGGCAATGTCTTAACTCTGTAAACTTAACCTTTGTCCTGACCTGATTTTGTTTGTCATATTTATGATCTGTCATCTGGAGGCATAATAATAATAAAAAAAAATTGCATCAAAATCTGTCCAAAGGTAAAATTTCCACCTGCCAACCTTGGACCCTC
Organism: Modiolus philippinarum; assembly: GCA_002080025.1. NCBI lineage: Eukaryota > Metazoa > Mollusca > Bivalvia > Mytilida > Modiolidae > Modiolus > Modiolus philippinarum. The sequence continues at coordinate 32,733 of MJUU01062079.1, forward strand.
CCATTTGCCAGGCTCTGGCCCCTTGTTTCTAAAAAAAGTATACTTTGACTCAAATCAGTCCACATACTCCCGCTGCGCAATTCAAATAAAATAAAACAAACTTCATCTCGACACATTAACTAACAAGATTCTACAGCCAAAATAACGAAACACACAATCACCTACATTATGTTACTCCTATGAAGAGGAGCAACGACAGTAGAATACCGAAGGAGCAAAGGAGTTGATTTTACAAAAAACGAAGTCCAAAGTCATGGCTAAAACGAAAACACAAAACAATTATGTTAGACAGCTAAAAAGCACAGAAATAAAAAAACACGACATTCAAAACCAAGGAGCTCCCAGTGTAAATTCTAATGAAACTGAGAGTGAGGTCAGGTGCTCCGGAAGGGTAAAAAAATAATGGAATATGTATCATACATTTCGAAAGACCAAAGGCACGGCTTTGTGCTGAATACAAACATACACTTTCTGACTTTCAGAAGCTGTATAGATGCAAGTCCGACAATGATATTTGAAAGTAAAAATTCAAATAAGCTTGTGAATAAACAGGACCAAATATGTATATACCGGTATTTAAAATATAAGGACTTTGAAGTCAGTATATCTTGTACTGTTATAGAGTCTAATCCATATAAAGAATTACCCAACTTATTTGTTTGTGATACTGAAATTTGGGTTTTCAGTACAACGTAATTTTACAAACAGACACAATAACCGTTTTCTTTAAACAAATAATATAGTGATAACTAGATACACCATCAAAATAGTGGAAAATAAAATGATACTTATATTACATGTTTTATTTGGGTAGAAATTAATTATTAAAGTTAGTGTCACCGTAAGAACCTGCAGGTTTTGCTTAGATTAATTGGTATTAATCTGTTGTCAGACTGCGCTTGATTGTTAGGCTCAAATGCTCGTTTAAAAGCAATTATTAAAAATGGAAATGAAATAATGGTCTATTACCATGTTAAACGTTAAAATAATGGATGAGCTACTCAGTCAACGACTACCTAAAAATGACACGTCAACCGTTACTGTTGCTTTGGAAAAAACTTTACAAAGTGTAATGAGGGTCTGTAATATAAACAAACAACAAATGAATGCGTGTAGACTATCGTAAAGTGAAAAAAAAATATGCAAAAACTGTGATGATGTTGCGTTTGTGACAAAAAGGAAAGTACAACTGAAAAGCTCACAATGACTTGGCAACGGGGATTTATTATATGTTATTCGTGAATCTGCACATGGGATAAGGGTTTATATTCCCTGTCTGTAATTTATATAGGACACAGACAGGGAATGTGACCATGTATCCAATAGGAGACCTGAATAACAATAGTACTAGTATTCACCTAGAAGTGCCACAATGTTTTTAAAGGCCTTACAAATTTTGATTTCCTTCCACGAGGATATGGTCTCATTATCCAAATCATGCTAACCAATGAAATTGCAGGATTTTCCTCCAGGATATTTCACTCCAGCAGAATATAAGACATCAACATTTTCAGTGTAAACATTAGGCAATCTCTTACATGCTAGTACGTTTCATTACAGATTAAACTTTGCTTTCAACACCTTTATAGTTCAGACAAGACATAATAAAGTAAAAAGTGCAAAATTGTTGCATGAATTACTAGTCAGACAGTGATAAAAGTAACTGAAATTGAAAAGACATAGTTGCATTAAACAGTTTTTACAGAAACGTTGCATCGTTCATTTCGAGCACTTTATACTAGAATTTCGACTAAATTGATTAATTCGTTCCGTTTAATTGTAATTTTTCTCCAGTTATGCATGTAATCATTTAATGTTATAAAGGTATAGTTTTGTCTAAAGTTGCATTTTCAGATAGCATGAGATTATAGATAAGCAAAAGCTAAAGCTTACACTACGTATGAGTGTGTTGTCTACCTCAACATTGTTTGAATCCACATAGCCCAGAGTATCTGTAAGAAATTAAAATAACATATATAATACAACAATAAATCTTGATAGGATAGCCCCTCATTACCGAACTGTGATTTAAGATTCTTTTTTCACTTAGGACTGGGATGGACATTTCTGTTCATTGTCTACGCCATTTCAATTGCTATTACTGTCGAGTTTCAACCAAACACTACCGAAATGGAAAGGGGGGTTTGGCGCACCATAAAAGCGGTTTAACCTATTATTTCTTTTGAAATGGCCGTACCACGTCAGCACCATTGCAGTTATTTTTTCCAGTGGTTTTTCATCTACTTTTTCTTTTGCAGTTGGGATTTCGGCTCTTGAAAATTTTGTTCGGTAAATTTGTTTTACCCCCATATTCTATTCAGTAACATTAAAAACATTTATTACATAATGGCCATTCGAACAAAAAGTAAGTTAACTTAAATAAATAACATTCATAAAGTTGAAGTTCTTTCCATTTTGTTAAATGTTTAGAAACACCAAACATTATTTTTGAGCAAAGTAACACGGGACATCTAACAAAGGAGTGATCATAGGAGCTACGAGTTAAAAAAATATCAACAGTAAACTAACAGTGGTTTATTTGGGTTTTTTCATTAGTTTTATCTTCAACTTTTATGTTTAACCCTTGAGACAGTAGAACTATGATAATCAACGACTTGCAAATGATAGATTTTATTCTCTAAATCTAAAATTAATGACAATGCCATGTGTTTTAGTTTCTACCCGGTCGTGGGCCTCTACAATCAATACTGCGACGTCACCGGATATGAAATTTACATTGCATGGAAATCAACAAAAGCAAATCGATGATAAATAAACAATGTATGCTTTGAGTAAATACTTTTTACATTGATTTATACTCGAAATAAATTTGTTTAAGGTATATTTTGCTATTTGAAGAAAACTTCGTAACCTTTTCAATATCCAATGAAATCGCGAGATAAAGTGACCCACACGTTGGAGAACACTTTGATCTCCAATGCTTTGAAATTGACGAGAACAGCATAAGAATTAGAGAAATATATTTTTAAAATTTTTATGACCCAAATGTTAAATTCTTCTCTGTACTGAAAAGTTGTTATATGTATATGCATATCGATCCCTAATTACTTTTGATGTATTGTTATCTTATGCATTTGAAGGCACGAAACAGGAATAATATTTTCCGTTATTTGGGAAAAGTGAAAGTGTATATAAACATATAAATATCCATATTTTCTGGAAAATAAAACGTAATCTCTTTGTCATCTGCCCATCAAATATCCGTCAGTGTTATCAATTCTAGATGAATTGGGATACCTGACTCATCTTCCAATTTAACCAGCCATTTTCCTTTGGGATTACGTTTATCCATACATATTATAACAACTCTTTGGTCTTTTTTTACTGCCAAATCTTTGCCTTTTCCTTTAGCATCCTCTTTTATAATTCCTGCTCCCTTCGAATTTTCTGGTTCAAGATCACTTGGATCAATCTGTTTAATATAAAACAGTAAAAAAAGTAGAGAAAATATTTATATGATAAATATAAAAAATAAATAAATACACATGATTAGTTTCAGCATTTTAACAAGCCATGTGTCTTAATTGTTTCCTCGTTTTCATTAAAACTCAACACAATCAAAGATATTTCAAACTACCTCTTGGATAACACTGGAAATATACTGAAAATTTTTTATTTTAGTATTTAACACAATGTTTTTTGCTAAGCCGTCCGCACTAGCATATACTGCTTTCTAATGCAGTTACATATTGGAGATTTTCATAACATACTGCTGTCTGAGGCAATAGTATCTCCTACATGTTATGAATAATACCAATAGCAACCTGTCTCTGACACATTTGGCTGTGGCACTGTCAGTCTTCGAAGGTTGTTTCTTCATCCGTCTTTCCATGAATTGCCAGTTTCTGGGGCATCTGGTTAACAATGCTGTTATGGGCAGTGCACGTCACTGAGGACCATTAATTATACAGCACTTTCAATTTCTTTGACCCATTTCTGTTATATAACAATTATGTTTATCAATAACTAATTATTTTCTTAGCTTACTTTGAATTTACTTTTCAATTCTTTCATTTTCTTTTCCTGGAGTTTCTTTTCTTGTTCCTGTCTTTTCTACATAAAGTAAAAGATCGTTCATCAAAAGTTTTATTCAAATCTTGATTAAGCTCTATATTGACTCTTCATATTAATAAACTGTTTCCGTTATTCGAACATTTCAACTACAACAAGTTAAGAATGTTTGGCTGACAAAAATCCGATTCTCGACAATTACCAAAAACAAGTATATTTTCCATTTCCCGTATTGGTATTTTCTGCTCTCTTTTCATTTTACAAGGCCTCCCAACGACGATACCAATTAAAGTTGGACTCCTTCATACTTAAATATACTTTTTGAGTGCTACTTTTATCTCATCCTATTGAACACATAAACGTTAATCTTATATGCTATGGATGATTTAATGAAAAAGTTAGCGTTGCTTACAGAATATTATCGCTAACATATCGTTACCAATAACCCAACATAATAAAACAGATATTGCTGCGGTCAGGCAAGTGGCAAAACTTTCAGTTTACCGACATCAAGATTTTCACCCCAAGCTCTCTACCTTTCATTGACTCGCTGTCGTGCAAAGACAACATTGTATACATTTGTCAGGTTTTCACGTCTGATATATCTACAATGTAGACATTTGACATCGATGAATCTAACACATTGTGTAAGCTTGGGATGTAAATCTTGACTTCATTACAATACAAGTTTTGCCACTTCCTTGACCGCAGCAATACTCAGTTTCTCGTATGCAGTATTTGAAAGAACAGAAAAAAATATGCAAATATTTTGAAATATGAAGATTATAATTATTATATTATAGCCAAAAATTATTTATACAAGCTGCAGTATGAGTATTGAAGTTAGATAATTTTGCAATAAGTTTTAAAACACACATTGACAACCGAAGAAATTTGTTAGCTAGGAAAGGAAAACCAACCTTTTCTTCTTTTTCCCTCTTCTTTTTCTCTTTTTCCGAAAGTTGCTCAGATTTATTTTCATTACTACTTGCATTCTTTTTCTCTTCTATTTTTTGAACTTCTCTAATATAAAAAAATGCATTTTTCAAATATTTTGAAATATGAATATTATAATTATGCTATAACCAAATTTACGAAAAACCTAAATATTTTAATGTCGATGATCTTGGCTAATGTCTACCTCTGTCTGCTTGTTTTTTAATCTTTTCTAAGTTTTGATATGTGTATATATTTTTTGTTTTACCTTTTATCGCAGTTCGACAAGAATTTTAACTCGTTTGTTTATAAATATTTTGTAACCAGTACTATTCGTGATGTTTTTCTTGACTATCTTTGACTGCTGTAAATGGTGGTATGATTTCTTAAGAAGCCCTGTCGCTAAAATTGGTAATAAACATTATCCTATAAGGACATTCCTCAAGTAAATGTCCAGTATGATATTCAGATCCACCTTTGATGGAATATCTAAAACAAAACACTACAAACATCTACATGACAGGAATATGAATAAACAAACAAAGTACTTATTATAGATTGATTTCCACACACTAAATTGTGGCAAGATATTAAGCATTAATCTTTGTTAATTCCCGTGTCTGAAAATTATTCTAAAACTCTTTTATTAACCATCAGATTTCTGTACATAAATACGATTTCATCTTGGTTTGTTGAATTTTGACATCACAGCGAATTAGACATGTGTGACAGAAGTTTTTAAAAGGGTAATTCGTCTTGAATATCACATGAAAATTGTACAAAATCCTAAGATTTTTTTTTACATTTCTTAAGCATACTCTCTGAAAGTGCTTACTTCCTCATCATTATACTTCCTGAATCCTGTACATCAAATTGAGCTTTCATATATGTGCATTCCTCGTTTGATTCACAGGATTTGAAATGCTCTAAGTGAAAAATCTGATGGTCGCCATCATGCTTTGGATGACTGCTTTATTATGTTTTGGAATATCTCTTGATGGTCGCCATCATGCTTTGGCTGACTGCTTAGTTATGTTTTGGAATATCGCTTGATGGTCGCCATGATGCTTTGGATGACTGCTATCTTTTTTCATAATACTGGGACCATATATTCTATATCATTCAAATCTCCATTCAGATGTTTTAACGTTAAGGCTGTTTCCCGTTTCACGGGCGGGAAAATATTTTACAAAGACTCTAAAAAAGGCAGCTTTTTCCTGTTTCAAGGGCTCAATTTTCAGCAGTTCCAACCTCACTTTGGACATCCTTTCCTCTTTTCACGTGCACTTTTATTCCAAGATCCTATTTCCCTCTTGTTTAAAAAGACCAATCCCGATTCCCGTTTATACCCCATCGAGACCCACTTTTATAAACTACTATGATATAACCCCGTTTTGACATTCTGCTTTTGTCATATTCAAGCTGTATCTGCTAAAATAAGATAAATATTGGCGCTTCACTTACTGGACTACGTCATCTAATGGTTCGTAAAGTTCTCCGTCGGATTCTTCACCATCTTCTTCCTTCGTATCAGACTTAAAACATGAACGAACATAAAAGAGAATGAAGGCATAGCACAAAATGTTATTCAAATAAATGACAGATAAATTTGGGAAATGATTAATAAATAACTAAATACTGAAGTTACTGTGAATTTAATTTCTGCATATGCGAATTTCGACAACTTATGTCTCTTCATGAAATCTAAACGTTTGGAAGACCATTATCTCAAAGATGTACAAAAACTGATAGAGAACAAATAACCAATATGATCTAAATGTAAAGCCAAAATCGGCTAAGGACAGAGCTTTAATAATTGATAGTGCGCAATGACAAAAGTACTCTTATAATTTCATGAAAATTTATGAAAAAGGAAGAAAATATCGTAATATTTAAAACAATACGTTATTAACATATATCAACTTCATCGACTAAGATGTTGACCAGCCATTATTATGTTAAAATTATTTAATTGTCACATGCTTATGACTGTTTATTAACCATAGGCTTTCCGGTACACATATCAATATCATCTAGGCTTGCGATATACTTGTACAAATCATCAAAAGACGTAAAAAGTCAAAATGATATCTTTACACCATTGAACAAATATTTATCAGTATTTTGTGCCTCTGTTGGTGGATAGTAAGTCCTCAGGGGTACCATCAACACATTACTTGCGAGCTGGCTAGAAAATTGATCATTCCAATTCTAAGTTTTACAAATTTTGTAAAACTCCGGAATAGCTGCCACGTGCAAAGCTATGTCCTTTCATAATATTAAGGTTACCGTTTATTACTGTGGAAAAACTTTTATTCGTGGACATCAATTTTCGTGGTTTTCATAACTATCACTGTTTCGTGGGTACTTAAATTCGTGGTTTCGAATTCAATGCATTGATTGCATTCAAACCCTTTGGAAAAAATACATTTCGTTGGGAACTTAATTTCGTGGTTTAAGGGAACCACGAAATCCACGAAAATTGGAACCCCACGAACAATAGTAATTTCACAGTATTTAAAAATTGGCATAAATATGGCAACAGCCTTTGTTACACTCCTTTAAGAAGAACTTACCGTGTCCTGCGATACAGATGCCTTTGGAGGTGGTTCTGGTACAGTTTCCTCTAAAAAGGAGATGTTTAGGTTAATTACCGGTATATTTATCCTAAGAATATCTTTAAAGCTAACCATGTGGTATTCTGTATTTTGAGGTATTAACATTATCATACCCATTTCAGGTGGGCCAATATCAGTGATATTTCATTTTGAAACATGCAGGCCAAAAATTACAAATTTTATATAATCTTTCTGTTTGTCAAGAGACATTATACTTAAAATTCCCAAATATCCGCCAAATAGAATTTAATTTATGATGTACACAATTCATGCCAATGACAGTGCTAAAGATTGCAAAAATGTTGGTCATATAAGAATAATTAGACCAGACACCATGGTAACAACTTTAAATTTATTTCAACATAAAACACAATCAGAAACTAGGATTTGAGAGAGAATCTAATACCTGTGTAAGAAGGAAATGGAAAACAAATGAACGTGGCAATAATAAAAAAATGGACTTCGATTTAACTGCATTGTATATAGTTCCGTGATCTTTCGAACCTCAAAAAATGTTAAAATGCTAAAGCAATTGTCGTTGGTACTCCTTTTCAAATTGTGCCGATTATGAATTCAGTAAGAATTAATATTACATAGAACACACAAGTAATGAAAATTAAAAAAAAGTATCAAACAATATATATTAATAATGAATGGATATGGAGTAAATGTACATGAGAAAAAGTGTCTACAAATACATGAAAAAAGCAATGAAACAACACAGCACGAGGCCTTCAACAATGTACTTTGTTCATACCTCACAGTCAGTTTGATAAACATGAACATAAAATTAACTGGCAAAGTGTTTTAACAACCGCTGCCGTCCGTTGCCCGGAAAAGATTCATAGTAAACCACAACTTATAAACATCCACAGGGCTTCCATTGAGTCAGGTGCAAGAAAACTTGGCATGATAAAATAATGAGATGTGGACACATATATTATTTGATATACTGATAGCAATAGACTAAAGTGAACAATCAGTAAAAAAAATAATAATATACTTGGTATTCGACCCTAATCTACGGAAGCGTATATTCGTCTCTCCTTATTATTAATTTCGCCTTAACTTTGTGTTATTTTTTAGGAATTAATTCTTTATATGGTGATAATTCAGGGTTATTAAGTAATGATTATTTCATTGTTAATTGTAATCTTTGTTAAATTTTCTTTGAATTGAGGTTTATAATATTTAACTCAATTTAATTATAATGTTGATAATTATTATAATTGTAACGGTCATTTAATTAATTATACTTATTCCTTATAAATAGTAAGCAAATGTTATTTACTTTATAAGATCATATCCCGTTATTAATCTTGTTTAATGACTTATAACGTATACATGGCAATATTTATTGCCAATTTAATCAAATTGGTTGGAGTTTTGGAGTGGGGGCTGGGAGATTCCTTTAAAAAAGAAAATAGATAAAAATATCTGTGTTACTCTTGTGATTTTTTTTTCCACCACTCCCACCGCAGCAGCAATAAACCACCGTTGAATTCCAGAGATCAGCACGCGAGCAGCAAAAATGAGCAAAGAAATGAGCAGCATGAGCAGCGAAATAAGCAAATGATAAAAACAACGCTGAATTCTCGAGATAAGCTCGCAAGCCACGAAAATAAGCATGTGAGCAGGAAAATAAGCAGCATGAGCAGCGAAATTAGCAAGTGAACAGCGACTTGAGCAAGTGTGCATATTCGTAAACAACGAATTTGGCACTTTTCCCACCATAAAACAACAAAGGCTGTGAGATTCCTTAAAAATGAATAAATAAAAATGTGTGTGTTACTTTTGTGATATCTTTTTTTTTGTTTTTTACTGGGTCCGTGTTGTTCATCTTTGTGTGTGTGTGTCCTCATTTTTCTTTTCTGTGTCGTACCCATGTTGTGTTTATGTTTTTTTTTCTTTTTATGTTTCTGATGTTGCCATTGTCCTTGGATTGTTCGTTTTGGATTGACGGTTCGGTTCTCACTTACCTTTTCACCGTTCCCACCGCTGCAGCAATGAACCACCGCTGAATTCCCGAAATGAGCATGCGAGCATCGATTATGAGCAAGTCAGCAGAGAAATAAGTAGCATAAGCAGCGAAATGAGCACGTGATCATACTCAGAAACAGCAGAATTACCACTTTCACCAGCGCTCCCACTGCAGCAATTCCCGAGATGAGCATGCGAGCAGCAAAATGAGTACGTGAGCAGTGAAATGATCAAGTGAGCAGCGACATGCCAAATCTTTATAGGACTTTATAAATGTTGCAATTAAAACGACCCAAAACAAAGCATCTAGGGGTTATCACACGGTCTTCAACACAGTGAGGAACTTTACACCATATAGCAAGCCCTAAACGGCCCCAAAAGGTAAAAAGTGAATAAATCAATGGAAATAAACCACATCCAATATATGTTTTCGAGGTAACTTTATGCTTCTAAAACGAATTGTGACATTTACAAAGTGCTATCTCTTACAGTATTGGTGTTATTAGTTCCAAAATTTAGGGAAAGGCCCAAGTTACCATTTTTCCAAAGTCAAGAACTATATGTTTTTGGGGGTATCTTAAACTATCTGAGTCAATTGAAGACATTAATAAAGTGATAGCAATGAGGGGTCCTTGGTTTTGGCAGAAGAAATCAACATCTTTAACTCCAGAAACAAAATTGATATTTCAACGAACAAGGCTTTATATGCAGTCAGAGAAGATTGGGAATGTCGGTGCTCACTTGATCATTTCACTGCTCACGTGCTCATTTCGCTGCTCGCGTGCTTATCCCGAAAAAATCTGCTGCTGCAGTGGGAGAGGTGATGAAAGTGGTAATACCGCTGTTTCTGAGTATATGCTCACGTGCTCAATCGTTGCTCACGCTGCTTATTTCTCTGTTCAATTGCTAATTTTCGCTGCTCTGCTCACGTGCTCATCTCGGGAATTAAATGGTGCCAAGTTTTAGTGGGAGTTGTGGTGGGAAAATTGCCATATTTGTTGTTTACGAATATGCACACTTGCTCAAGTCGCTGTTCACTTGCTAATTTCGCTGCTCACGCTGCTTATTTTCCTGCTCACAAGCTTATTTTCGCTGCTTGCGTGCTTATATCGAGAATTCAGCGTTGTTTTTTATCATTTGCGTATTTCGCTGCTCACGCTGCTCATTTCTCTGCTCATTTTTGCTGCTCGCGTGCTCATCTCTGGAATTCAACGGTGGTTTATTGCTGCTGCGGTAGGAGTGGTGGAAAAAAAATCACAAGAGTAACACAGATATTTTTATCTATTTTCTTTTTTAAAGGAATCTCCCAGCCCCCATTCCAAAACTCCTACCCATTTGATTCAATTGGCAATAAATATTGCCATGTATACGTTAAAAGTCATTAAACAAGATTAATTAATAACGGGATATGATCTTATAAAGCAGTAACTGTTTTCTAAATAACATTTGCTTACTATTTATAAGGAATAAATATAATAATTTAAATGACTGTTACAATTATAATAACTATCAACATTTTAATTAAATTGAGCTAAATATTATAAACCACAATTCAAAGAAAATTTAACAAAGATTACAATTAACAATGACATAATCATTACTTAATAACCCTGAATTATCACCATATAAAGCATTAATTCCTTAAAAATAACACAAGTTAAGGCGAAATTAATAATAAGGAGTGACGAATATACGCTTCCGTAATTATGTATATGTTGTGTACAAATTGTAATTTTGTACAAATTATAAGTTGTACAAAAATTTTGTACAAGTTATAATTTGTATTTTCAGTTTGTACAAATTACAATTTGTACAAAATCAGCTTATACAAATTACAATTTGTACAAAATAAGCCCAAAAATCACTTATAATTTGTACAAAATCTTACAGCATTTGTTATATATATAAACTTTATTTCAAATGATGAAATTACTGAAAATATGATTTATTTTAATAGTAATAGAGCACATCAGATAATTTCAATAGATTTAATTTTGTACAATTGATTTATAGCCGTGAACTATGACACAAAATACACATATGAACATAATGTCATTTGCACAGTTGAACTTCCATAGATCCAACATCCTTCGAAGGCATTGATGAAGGCAAGGACTTATAATAACTCATTATACGTCCTTGATGAAGGGTGCAGTTCGAACTATCAAGTTAGAATTATGTTAGAAACTTAACATTTAGGGGCTACATTGGGGTGTGAGTCACTGCATTTAGAGCTGTTTGTACATGTTGTTACAGGTGATATCAATTGTAGTCTTGTATTGTCTGTGTTTATTTGTCCTTCCGACATAGGCACCCGCTGAGGGGACATCTCTACAATGGATAAAATTTTATAAAACAAGAATGTGTTGCCATGTAATACTGCTATATGTATTGATTTTTTATTGCAATAAGTTTTGTGATCTCTAATCATTAATTTTAAATTCCTTATCGACTACGCAGTCCACATACACAGTAGCTGCTTTTGTGCATTTAAATCCAAATTTCTAATTAAAGTCTGAAAATACTGATATTACAAAATTTTCTACATGAAGCGAAAACTAATATGCACAGCTTCAAAACTAAAATAAAAAGCAACACTGAGAAATGACGATTGTAATCTTTGAATTGGTGTACTCGTTGCAATACACCGAACTTTCAGAATTTGTTGTAAAGCATCTGGTTGAACATGGCTCTGTGTTGCCATGATAATAATTTCCATACCTAAAAATCAATTACCAAAAATTTAGTGAAATTAAATAAATATGTGCTCTCTAATTATAAAATGAATCATTTTTTCATTATTTCATCATTGGAAACAAAGTTCGGCAAATGACTTCAGTCTTGTACAAATTGTAAGTGATTTTTGGGCTTATTTTGTACAAATTATAATTTGTGTATAAAGCTAATTTTGTACAAACTGACGTTACAAATAATAATTTGTACAAAAGTTTTGTTATAATTTGTACACAACATATATATTGGAGAAGACCTTGTTAAGTTGTACAAATTGTGTCGAATCCATTTGTCTTTGTTTTGACGATAAAATAAGTTTAAATTAATCTTGCAAATGTGGGTTTAGACTTCCATAGGAAATACATAATAGGCAGATTTCTGATTTGATTGGTTCATTATCCTAACTGAATAAGTAAGCTTTATTTTCATTGGTTGGAATAATTTATCTTGTGTTCTTTCATTTTAGATATTTTGCAAGTAATCATAAAACTAATCTAACTCGAATAATTCTGCGCCCTCTAGTGGCTGATTACCTCTCGAGGAGCGACCGTAGTGAGTGAAATATAACGACTGATTTATTCGGGTTAAAAACTAATCCTGAAAGTTTTATTATTATATTGCCTAGAGAAAATTGAAGTTTACCGTTTTTTTGTCATTTCCAAGAGGAAACTCATGGTTGCAGTACTAAAGTCGAGTTTAGTCTAGGAAACCCTGGGTTTCTTGACAGGAAACCTAGCTTTACAGACCTAGCTAACCAAAACCGGGTTTCTCAGCATTTTGGTAAATTTATTCTTTTATCACATGTACTGTACAAATTTGTGCATTATCTCCCTTTGCCATGTTAGCTATATATAATCAAAGGGGAGATAATCGATGTATAAGTGAACATGGTACGTGGAGATAACCCTGTATTTATTGTTTATCTTTTTATGTCCCATGTATACCAGTCTATATTAAATTCTGGAAAGTTTAGGATTACATCTCATGTGACACTGTGTGTCACTTATCTTTAATTTGACATGTCATGAAATTCTGTAAGTCTCATTCAATTTTTAAATTTTCAGGTACATAAACTTTTGTTCGAAATTATACAGCAAGAGCGTTAAGTTCCCAAAGTGAAATTTCCATGTGCATTTCTTGTAAAAACAGCCATTGTTTAAAAAAAAATTCTAAAATTCATTTCTGCCCCATTTTTTTTTATTTCTACACTACAAAACAGAGCATCGCAAATATTTTCTACCGGTAATATTTTATGTTCAGATGTTTTATTATTGTTATAATTTAAATACAGAACGAAATTTTGATGTCACAAATTATAATGTCATATATAAAAAGTGTTTGCGTTGTAATTTTGAGTTAAGGAGGTTCGCTCCTCATGTTTTGGGATTTCTGTCAGATTTTCGGAGTTCTCTGGTTTTATCCATTTAAAAGCATTACATTTTTTTGCCCATTGGTTCCCTGTTTTTTTCCATAATTTCATTTTATACATCTTTATCGGCATTCTGTAAAGATTTCATAAAATTGTATTTATTCTGTCACATTCATTCATGGTCAAACTTTGCTAACGTTAATCCTATGAAAGATCTGAGGAGTTCAGTTTCCCGCCAAATTTTCAGTTACATATATCTCAAAAACTAGATCATCAACCTATCAGTTTTTTAGCTCACCTGCCTATGCCAGGGTGAGCTTTTGCCATCACTTTGCGTCCGTCGTCCGTCCGTCTGTCCGTCCGTCGTTAGCTCACTTTTAAAAATCTTCTCCTCTGAAACCACTGGGCCAAATGCAACCAAACTTTAAGTGAATCATCACTAGGGTATCTTGTTTCAAATTTATTATTTTCATGGCCGCAGGTCAAAAACATGGCCACCGTTACTAAAAGTAGAACATAGGGGTAAATTGCAGTTTTTGGCTAATAACTCAGAACCGTTACAGATATAAAAAATCTGACGGAGTAAAAATGATCAGCATGATGAGATCTACCCACTTTGCAATTTTGAAGAAAATCTGAAACCCATACCGGAGTTTTAGCCTTTTTTCCGTAAAATTTTCAAAATTTTTGCATTTTTTATTTTTTATTTCAAAAAGTGTAACAGATTGGGGTCAAGTGTAAATTGCATAAATGTTCAGCATATCAAGATCTACCTATCCTGAAGTTTACAAGAAAATCAAAAAGTCCTTTTGGAGTTATTGCCCTTTTTTCACCGAATTTTTAAAATTTTCGTATTTTTGGTCATTTTATTTCCAAAACTATAGAAGATGAAGGTTAAGTGTAAATTGATGAAATGTTTGCCATGCTGTGGCGACTTCAAAACTGATGTTGAAAATTGTTCCTTGACCGCCATTTTCAAAATGGCCGCCAAATAAGGCGGGAAAATTCAACATTGTCCGATTTCAATGAAATTTGGTTTCCAAATAGATATTGATTTTGCGACTCAGTCAAAACGGTTGTTGAACATTGTTCGTTGACCGCCATTTTCAAAATGGCCGCCAAAAAAGGCAGGAAAATTCAACATTGTCTGATTTCAATGAAATTTGGTTTCCAAATAGATATTGATATTGCGACTTCAAAACCGGTGTTGAAAATTATTTGTTGACTGCCATTTACAAAATGACGTCTCGACTTCAAATCTGGTGTCGAAAGTGATCCTTAGCAAGAACGTTTTTTGTCAAATAAACCCAAGAAAGAAATATAGTCAAAACATGATCAGACTTTAAATTCAGCTACGAAAGTTTGAGAAACTGAAGATCAACTGTATAACTTACAATGTTACCTTGATTGTGGCAACTGAAAGCCAGGTGAGCGATACAGGCTCCTGGGAGCCTATGGTTTCACTTAAATTACTTCTGATTTAATTTTCTAACAAATAAA
>MJUU01062079.1:75343-85595 GCA_002080025.1 Modiolus philippinarum
ATGATAGGTTACTAGTATAATAATCTAAAATGGGACCAGGCTATCAATTCTCATGGCTGTGAAACACTCAAAAATGATCAAATATACATTTTTTGATTTATATATGATAGGTTACTAGTATAATTATCTGAAATGGGACTAGGCTGCCAATTCTCATGGCTATGATGATCAAATATACATTTCTTGATTTTTATATGATAGGTTACTTGTATAATAATCAAAAATAGGACCAGGCTGCCAATTCTCATGGCTGTGATATTCTTAAAAATGATCAAATTTACATTTCTTGATTTATATATGATAGACTATTGGTATAATAATCCAAAATGGGGCCAGGCTGCCAATTCTCACAGCTGTGAAACGCTCAAAAAGGATCAAATATACATTTCTTGATTTATATATAATAGGGTAATGGAATAATAATCCAAAATAGGGCCAGGCTGCCAATTCTCACAAGTGTGAAATACTAAAAAAATGATCAAATATACATTTCTTGATATACAATGATATATATATGATAGGCTATTGGTATAATAATCCAAAATGGGGCCAGGCTGCCAATTTTCATGGCTGTGACGATCAAATATATATTTCTTGATTTATATATGATAAGTTACTGGTATGATAACCCAAAATAGGGCCAGGCTGCCAATTCTCACAGGTGTGAAATACTCAAAAATGATCAAATATACATTTCTTGATTTATTTATGATAGGGTATTGGTTATGTGGTATAATGATTTAAAATGGGGCCAGGCTGTGATGATCAAATATACATTTCTTGATTTATATATGATAAGGTATTGGTATAATAATTCAAAATGGGGCCAGGCTGCCAATTCTCATGGCTGTGAAACACTCAAAAATGATCAAATATACATTTCTTGATTTATATGTGATAGGGTATTGGTATAATAATCCAAAATAGGGCCAGGCTGCCAATTCTCATGGCTGTGAAACGCTCAAAAATGATCAAATATACATTTCTTGATTTATATATGATAGGGTATTGGTTTAATAATCCAAAATAGGACCAGGCTGCCAATTCTCACAGCTGTGAAACACTCAAAAATGATCAAATATACATTTCCTAGCAAAATTTTAAAGTTTCAAGAGGCATAACTCATGAACCCCTTGGACCTCTGAACACAAAATCCAACTTGACCTGTGTTTTCAAGTTATCAGTCAGAAACCTTTCGGGGACGGATGGACAGATGGACACATGACTTAGGGTATCGCATAATACCGGGCAAATATGTGTGGCGGGGTAATCAAAACATGTCTGTACATGTATAAAAGCACAGGAAAACGTACCCAGGTGTAGAGCATCCACAAAACTGGCATAATTCTTAAGAAATTATTCAAACAGTACCATTTTCATAACCCTTATTTTAGATTTTGACCTTGAATACCAATTTTTGGGGTTTCACATATTAAAACATGGACTTGTCATTGAAGATCTTATGGTGGCTTTGAGTTGTTATTGCTCCCCTTAGGGTCGTTGTCTCTTTGACACATTCCCCGTTTCCCTTCTTTTTCTTACTTGTCCTTTCATTTATCCAATGTGTAGGGATGAGCTATGCTCACAGTATTTCTAGTTTATTGACTAAAATTTTTCAAAAGATTAATGTGATAATGTTATGTGAAGTAATCCTTTATTTTTTATTTTCAGGATCTTTATCAAATGCTGACTCATATACAGTGATGTACCAAAAAAACAGTTGGTTGTTTATTGGAAACAAGGCAGAATACCAGACGGTAAATCCTGTCAAGTTTTTACTCTTATGGTTATTTGAACTTATTTTTTCACACCTTAAACTAGTTCCTCCAAATTTAGTTACCTCATTTGGTTATTCCAACTTCATTCATCATTGTTGGGGCCCCACCATGAAATGGTGGTGCCCTATAATAATCAGTCTGTCCGTCCATCTGTCCCTCTGTCTGTCAGCATTTTCTATGTCGTACGATAATCAAGATTGCCTTCACATTTTTTTTTTTAAATTTTTTAATGCAAAGTTGAACTTTCCTTTTTGAGGAAAATCACAAAATGATTTTTGGGAAAAAACTTCTTTTTAATGTGAAAAAGTGCATATTTTGAGAATTAGCTATATGTCGTACAATGACTTTAGATTGCCTTCAGGGATTTTAAGGATTTTGATACTCAAGGCTGAACTTGACCAAAGGAAGCTCCCTTTCTTTTTTTTGAGGAAAATCTGAAAACACTTTTGAGGGAAAAACTTTGTTTTTATACCAAAAAGTGCATATTTTGAGAAATGGCATACAATAAATTAAGATTGTTTTAAAGGATTTATGTGATTTAATACTCAAGGTTGGTCTTGACCAAAGGAAGTTCCCCTTTGATTTTGAAGAAAATTCGACAACAATTTTTGGGGAAAAACTTAGTTTTTAAATGAAAAAGTGCATATTTTGAAAATTAGCTCTATGTTGTATGATAACTTGAAATGACCATCACAGATTTTTATAAGTGTGGGACTTGATCAGAAGAAGGTCCCTAATGATTTTGAGGAGAATCATGAAACAATTTGGGGTGGAAGCTTAGTTTTTATTTGGAAAATTAAATATTTTGAGAATTAGCTATGTCATTATATCATTGAAATAACCTTGAAATATTTTTCAATGTTTTGATTTGATCTGAACAGATGAGACATAAGTTGTCAAAACATCCATATGCAGAAACTAAATTTACAGTAACTTAGGATTTATTTTTTATGTTTTCCCCTGAATATTGTTTTATGATTTCCATGAAATTTGGCAATCAGGTTTTTGGGACACACAAAAGGGCGGGCCCTTTCTGACTTTGTCAGTATTCTAGTTAGCCTTGTTGTCATCTGTATACACTTTTGTTTTTGTTTTTTTTTGGTTAATAACTTGAGTTCCAATTTACCAAGCCTTATGAAATTTTAACACAAATGTACTATCTCACAAAAGAAAGCAAAGGATGATTTGGGGTTTTGTATAAACCATCCTTTATAAAAGTGGCCAAAAATGACCAGATTGGTTGTTTTGACTTATCAGGTTGTAGAATATTTATTATTTACCAGATTTTTATGGGGTTTCTTTCATTTTAGTCATTGGGAAATATAGTATCTATCATCATCATAGTTCGTCTGTCGAAAGGGTTAAATGTTTAAAAGTTTGAGCTTGAACTATGAAAATATTTTTTAAAAAAAATAGATACAAAGAACAAGCATCAAATTTTAATAACTTGTCTCCTATCTGAGCAATAAAGGGCCAAAATGGTTAATCAGTAAATTATATACATGTAAAATTCAATTTTATCCAATTTCAATGGGATTTTTTCTACAGATTCCTATTTACATAAGTTTTCAGTAGTATGTCAGTGAGTTAAGTTTGCCATTCTGTAAATTAAAACATGCAACTGAAATGTAGGTTGTAATAGACATTTAAATTATTATTTCAGAATGCTGAATGTGTTGATGTGGGTACCAGTATCCATCATTAGACATTTCCACTTATCCATGTTTCTGTAGTATGTTAAAGAAAGACTTTTATAAACTGGAATACGAAATCGGACCATATGTGTGATTCCAGATTGCACGAAGAAGAAAGGCAAGGTGTTCCAATGCTGTGTTTGTGGCCACTGGCTTCATATTAAGCGCAGCTCATCATCACACGACAAGTGTATTTTATGTTTGTCCATGCTAAGATAAAGTAGATATTTGTGCGAATGAACTGATAATGCAGCATTTTGAACTTAAAATGGTCAATGGAAGCATACTGACTTGTTTTGAACTTTACATCTATAAGATTTGATAGAGAACTCATTTATGTGTTAGTCTTCTTCTAGGTAAATGAGTAAATGTCTATAGACTGTATATGTATTTATTCTGGAGTGTTTGTGAACTCTGTGTTTCTATTGAAAAACTAGTTTTTGTGTAGTTGTAGAAGTAGTATGAGTTTGTAGTGTATAAGGAGGGTGAACGATTAAATATATTCAACATGTATGTATAAATACTACCAGTCTGATGAGTGTCCGCAGTTATAAAAGTATTATTGTAATTTTATGAAATAATGTGTGCAATATTAAAAGGTATAAGTTATCTTATGCTTGAATTAAGAAATTTCATACTATTTATACGCCTGTAAATTAGCCTGGAATATTAGCTTTCCATGTCCAAATGATCATGTGAGCTACAGCCATCACTTGGCTTCTGTTATTGTAGTCGCCATCAGGAATCTCTAGAGTATTGACACCAAATTTGGCATAAATATTACCAAAATGAGAATTTAAAAGCTTGTGATTATTGTAACTATCAGAAAGTCAATATTGATACCAGGACAAATAATGTTGGTCAATATCAATAATAATTTGATAAATTTTAAGGGCATATCCAACAGTTTCTTGTTATATTGCCTTTTTTACAATTTTTAGATATATTGTGAATCAAGTACCGAGGATTCCAAAAATGCAAGAAAATGATGGGTCACTGATCTTGTTTCCATGGGAATCGAGGTTAAAAAATGGTTATTTTTGCGTTTTTTAAGAAAAATCAAGTTCTAGTTTAAAAAATAATGGATAAAATATTTTCAATGTAATCGATACCAAAGTGACAGAAAAACAAAGTCTAGGTTAATTTTTATAAAGATTTACAGAAAAAAAAATTTTATATGAGAAAGTATGTTCTATTCCTCTAAATCAATGAATATGCAGCCCTTGTAACGGTAAAAGTGGCATGAAATGTCCCTATTACAGATTTAAGTTTACAATATTTTACAAACTTCTCATAATGTCGATTTTATGAAATTTTGATATCATGTACTTCTAACAATATGCTTCTCAAAAATCTCAAAAACCACATTGGTTCTGAGTAAATCATTAAAATATATAACGTATAACAAATCCCCCATTGGTAACAGCCATAAAGCCTGCCAAACTTGAAGGTACAAATTACCTTTCCTTCGGAAACAATGGACATTACTTTGTGACGTTATATTTATCAACGTCATATTCCCGGGAAACAATAAATTGCCTTCTTTTGTATTTGCTATTGGCTCCCCTGAAACTATTGGATATGCCCTTAAATATCTCCTCAGAAACATCTACCGTTAATGAACTTATTTTTGGTATGAAAAACAATTTTTATGGTCTCTCTACCAAATTGCATTCGAGGTACCTAAAAGAAATTCAAGATACATCTGCCATGGGCAGTCTTAGTTTATTATTTGACCTCATTTGAAAATCATGAATCTGTTGCATCTTGAAAAATCAAGTGAAATGATATGGAGTAAATGTACATGAGACAAAATCTCTTAACAATACATGTACATGTACAGAAAAATTAATTTAGCAACGGAAAACTCTTCTATTGTTGTTCATCTTGAAGCCATCATGAAGTGCTCAACAAAGCGCAATAACTCATCCCTTAAAGCAAGTTTCATATGCATCCCTTAAAGTAAATTTCATATGGTCCTTATAGCCGGGTGAGCAGAATTGATCACTAAACGTTAGTATAACGTTACACCCATGCTTCTTTGTGTACTAATCAGAGTGGATACAGGTATATAGGGATCACTATGATTGTGAATTGTGTTGTTGTCTGTGTTTTGGATATCAGCAACTCCTTTAAGCTGGAAGTCAGATATGTGATCTAGTTGTTGTGCACCTTACGTGGTACACTTCAAATTTTGATTTTTACTCATTTAAGAGGCATGCCCAACCGGAATGCTCATTTGTTTCTGTAGCTCTATACATTTTCAATACATAACTCCTTCAAAACTGTAAGATTTGAACAAAACATTCTTGATAAATTGCCATCTGTCAGTGTATGAATCTGTAACCCTTCTTATAAGAATATCTAGATCAATGCAGTCTAGTTTGACCCAGATACTTGAATTTAGTATAATTTAATTAAGAGTCTTACTGAGCACAGTGCTTATTTGTTTCTGTAGAATTTTTTATCGACAACTCCTTCAAATATATTAGTGAGTTCAAACCAAATATTCGGGATATCTTGTCCAGTGATGAGGTTATGGACCTTCGCTTTTATTTATGCGATTGATTTATTTGCTTTACATTATACATGTAGTTCAAGCAAGGCATGATGTGTTCCCAGGTACACCCATCCTTTTTTCTATGACCGCAAAAAATTTGAGTCAATCAATCGATTTTGTGAAATTGTAACACAATATCCCTTGGCACAAAAACAAATGGAGCGAATGGTGTTATTTATCTTGGCCTGCCTGTTTTTTTGTTTTTGTTTTCTTAAATTGGGTTCTATCGGCGGTCGACAATATGCTGCGTGCGGCGTAGCTCCTTATTTCATGCATGTAAACTTTAAATCTATTACATGTAACAAAGTGTTATAACAAACACCGTCATCCATTGCCCCAACAAAAAGTTAAAAAGACTGTTTCGTTACATAGACAACACCAGGATTCTCATAAAGTATTTACTTACTCTACCATGGAAAATGGCAGCATGACCCCAGTCTAGTCAAGTGGACAATAATTTTGTAAAAAGAATTCAACTATATGCCATAAAAAAGCAATTGTTATAAACAGACACAGATAAAGGAAAAAAAATGATATAACTATGATGTCCAACATTTTCAATTTTTATTAGGGTTGGGGGGGGATGAGGTGCAGTGGTTCTTTATAGTGCAGTCGTTATCTTTTCTGGAGGGGGTGTACAATTTCAGAGAAAAAAATTATGGTGTGATTCTTACCAGTGTTTTTAGAGTAGAGAACAGTGTATTGATTTCTTAGGGAAAACCTTTTAACACTACAAAAAAGTGAAAAAGCTTTACTTGTAAAGACTATTATTGAAAAAAAATATTGTAAAGAATATTATTGAAAAAATAGTACCTGCCTCGTTATTATTCTATCCTCCTTAAGATTCCTCGATATGGAAAAAAATAATTTAAGCAAATCACAAACCTTTAAACCCCCCCCCCCATTTCCAACAGCCCCACACTAACCAAATGAATCTTTTTTTTCCGGAAATTATTAGCTCTTGATGCCACCAGCGACATATATAAAATTACGTTCAATTGTATGTCTCTGATGCAACTAACAGCTACTTTTCCTTTCATGTTTAGAATTACATCGTTTTATCTCCCCTCTTGAGCTTCTGTCATGTTTCATTTTGCATCGAGAAAACTGCAGTATGGAATGTTTTTATATCTTATTTTTATTATTTAAATTACTAATCAATCGTACAGAAAGTGGTTCAGCTGTAAAATGCATTGACATTACTATTGTACTTTCTATTTCAAGTTTAAAAACGGAAAAGGAACTGGCATTTCTCACGGCTGGTAAATCTCACGACCCCCTGCGTGAAATCCACAAGCCAGACAACAAACCGGAAAGGGAACTGGCAGTTTTCACGGGACTGGCAGATCTCACGCTACACCGCACCTACTCCTTTTTGTATTTATGATTAACAGTAGGTAAGAAAGTATCCACTTCCGGTTTGACATGTGTAACCTACAACTTCCTGTTCTAGTCAAGTGAAGACCGTATACAGTCATACGACTATTTTAGTTTGGTATTTGTGCTACAAGCACAGCCGGTGAGATCACTTCCGGTTTTTGTTCTAGTGACGGCAAAATTTTTTGAGGGGAGGAGGGCAATGTTGTCAACTTTGAATGCTTGTATGTCTCTTAAAAGCCTGGTTTGCTATACTGATTTTTTTTTTTCACAACTTGAATTTATTCAACAATGCTTGTTACAACCAAGCTTCAAGGCCCAAGCTTGCAATGAAGTTTCCCTGTGAAATCTCATTGAATTAGCCAGGACACTAATCAATGAATAATACAAATATTAATGGCATAAGAAATCAAAACTAATATAAATTATCATATTCAATTACAAAATATGAAAAATCATCAATTGTTACTGAGAATATCTCTTTTACACTAGTTTACAAATCTTTTCAAAAAAGGGTCTCATAAAAAGTGCATTTCTTTTGATATATCTCTTAAATTCTCTAACAAATAGATCAAAAACATTTACGAATTTTCTTTTTTGTTCGGATATATAATAGGCTTTATAAATGGTAAATCCTATTATTGTCAAAAGATAGTTAAAGTCATTGTAATTTTTGTCAAAAAATTTGTAACCGATAACCAAATGTTTTAAAGTTATATCAATATTAATGCCCAATTTATCTAATAATTCTTTAGTTTCATTCCAAAACTCACATAAAAATTTACATTTAATGAAATAATGTTCGTAGTTCTCTTCTTCCCCACAACACAAACAAGAACTGTTGTTTGTTATTTTCCATTTAAAAATATTTTATTTGTGGGTAATATACATTGTAATAATTTCCATCTGAATATCTTATATTTGTTTTCGTGTAATCTTTCAAATATAAACGAATATACATGAGACAAAAAAGTATTTTTGTCATCGTATTGATTGTCAAAATACAAATGTGCCCATGTATTGTGACCAGTACATTCCTGAAATTTATTCTTTACACAAAGATTATAAACACTTTTATTTGACAAAGTAGAAATATCACTCAATTTTCCCTCCCACAGGAATTTAGACTTTAGAGAAATTACACGAACAATACTTTTCCATGAGTTTTCCTTTTTCAAAATAGTTAACCATTCTTTCGGAATAGACTTTTTCATTTTGGTTACTTCTGATATCCAGTTTGTTTTATCTTGTAATAATTCGAGAATAAGTTGTTCATTTATATCACCATTTTTATCCAAAATATCATTCAGAAATATAATACCACTCTTAATCCACGAAGTAAAAAACAAACATTTGTTATTAAATTTAATGAAGGAATTTCCCCCATAATATTTGTTTTCTAATATCAAAAAATGTTTTTGGGGACGACATGTATCCGCCACCACCTCGTATCCACGATTTCAATACCTCTTGATAAAATTTTGGGATAGTTTCAAAATTATGTAAATTTTTTATATCTTTTACGTTTAATCTAAAAATTAAAAATAAATTACATGTAAAAGATATACTGATTTTTTTATATTTTGAAGATATCGTATAAAGGTATATATTTAAGTAAAAAAATGAAATTTTGAATTCGGAAGTTTTTCTGAATTTCACTTTTTATGTCCCACCAGGGGGCAAAAAGTGATAAAAAATCTGACCTCAATGTGGACATAATTGGGAATATTAGCAAAAATAATTAACAAAAGTGGATGTATTTTTAGAAATATTTTTAAAACAACAAAGACTTATAATCTAAACACTCTTTTTTTAAAAAAAAATGTACAATTGGTTTTTTAAATGGTCAAAAGGGGGGTAAATGGGAATTCGGACCATTATTCAGGGGGAGGTAACTTTGACCCGATTTATCTCAGAAAAACGCCTAGAAAGGTGGTCCAATATTTTTACCGAAGAAAGGGTATATATTCAACAGTGATATATTTAAAAAATAGCCATTTTGAATTCGGAATTATTTTTGGGGTCAGGTGTCCTCACTAACCTTAAGATGAATCTGTAAAAACGTAAAAATATTTGGTTGATTTGGAGCATTCCTTAACTTCTTATGGACAAAGGTGAACAACATACCTTTTATTTATCTAAGGTTTTAAAATTGCATTTGGTACATAAATTGTATAATATTGGGTTATTTCGGTCCAAATCTACAAGAAAGTTAAATTTTGAAATCAAGATTGTACTTATTTCATAAGTAAGAAATAGCAATCCAGTAATAGTTTTGATTTTTTAAAAGATTTATTCTTTTAAACTATGTGAAAGAATATTGCCTAGTAAATAAAAAAATGATTAAACTGAACAACATTCACAGTTTAATTGTGCAAATTGCAATGAAATTGCTTTCTAATATTTTTTTAATGAGTTTTATATGAATTACAGTACAGGGTAGAAATCTCGCAAATACTTTTTTGCAAGGTCTGGTTATTTATTCCAAGTTCTAATAACACTAGAAATTAATTATGTTTGTCTATTTATTTGAAAACACCAACATCTTACCCGAAAAATTTTAAATTCTAATTATTTCTAATTATTTCAGGGATTTTACAAAATCACTGATTTTACAAATTCACTGTAACATATATAGATTCACTCACCGTCAAGTAATTTTATGTTTGGATAATTATGTAACAGCGAATTTGTTAAATCAGTGATGTTGTAAAATACCTCAAATAATTAGGGATTTTATAAAACCACTGACCATTTTAGTGATTTTGTAAAATCACTAGTGAAATTGTCAGGGATTTTGTAAAATCCCTGAAAATCTTGTTAGGGATTTTACAAAATCACTG
>MJUU01062082.1:4508-19216 GCA_002080025.1 Modiolus philippinarum
GTTTATTCGTCGATTTGGCGGGACATGATTAGCTCTCGTAGTTTCCCTGTACTAATTCAGATAAATTTCTGAATGAAACAGCGGGAGTCCCGTGTGAAATCGAATTATGAATGAGGAATTCGTCTTCTAAACAAAGAAATTTCATGCACCGAACATCTTTTCAGCAGTTACAAAATGCAACATAACATCTACCGCCATATTGTAAGTACATTTTGTTGATGTACGAAGCAGTAACTAAGCAGGTTACAAGAGATTATTTCCTCTAGCGCATTTATTTTGGACATCCGCCTTGATGTAGGAATACACGCAAGATTATTTTGACCAGTAGCGATGTGGTATCGTCCTGAGACGACAGCAATGTACGGGTCCCCGTACAAAAATTAATCAAATCAAATTCTAGAATAGGAGGTGCACATCTACATTATGTCACAAAGACTGTGTTAAAGTTTCATGAAAATCTATTCAGTGGTTCAGGGGGAGTAGCGGATAAGAGACAGGTACCCACTTGCAGTGTAATGGCTAAGACCATGTTCTACAATGGGAAACCCAAAAAAGACAATGAAAACAAATTTGCAAATCTACATTATGTCACAAAGACTGTGTTAAAATTTCATGAAAATCTACTCAGTGGTTCAGGGGGGTAGCGGATAAGAGACATGTTACCCGACTTAATTGCCGTGTAATGGCTACGTCCATGTTTTATTATGGGAAACCCCAAAAATTAATCAAATCAAATTCTAAAACCGGAGGTGCACATCTACATTATGTCACAAAGACTGTATTAAAGTTTCATGAAAATATATTCAGTTGTTCAGGAGGAGTAGTGGATAAAAAATTGCAGTGTAATGGCTAAGTCCATGTTTTACAATGGGAAACCCCAATTATTCATTATAGCATGATTATAGCATGATTGACCGTAGGAGATGCAGATGACCTGCTTTCTGCAATTTCTTAATCATATTACCATTCAGATCAAAAACGCCACAACCCTTTTTTTCACAATAAAACGCAAAATTTATGATTACACATCGATACACATTTCAAACTTCACTCGCCATGCCAGTATACAGAAGGTTACATAAATCAATACACCAGCGCTATTTATAAAACATTATTTTATGATCTATTTTTAATGTCGCACGATAAAACTGTGATAAACAGACATCCTCTTGAAAAATCAACACCCCAGCAGACGCTTGAAAATATTCAAAACAAAAATCATAGGATGTCAACAGAGAAAAAAATTAAAAGGCTTATTTTTATTCTATTTTTAATTCGTTTATTCGTCGATTTGGCGGGACATGATTAGCTCCCGTAGTTTCCCAGTACTAATTCAGATAAATATCTGAATGAAACAGCGGGAGTCCCGTGTGAAATCGGAATTATGAATGAGGAATTGGTCTTCTAAACAAAGAAATTTCATGCACCGAACATCTTTTCAGCAGTTACAAAATGCAACATAGCATCTACCGCCGTTTTCATGAAAATCTATTCAGTGGTTCAGGGGGAGTAGCGGATAAGAGACAGGTACCCACTTGCAGTGTAATGGCTAAGTCCATGTTCTACAATGGGAAACCCCAAAAAGACAATGAAATCAAATTTGCAAATCTACATTATGTCACAAAGACTGTTAAATTTCATGAAAATCTATTCAGTGGTTCAGGGGGAGTAGCGGATAAGAGACAGGTTACCCGACCTAATTGCCGTGTAATGGCTAAGTCCATGTTTTACTATGTGAAACCCCAAAAATTAATCAAATCGAATTCTAAAACAGGAGGTGCACATCTACATTATGTCACAAAGACTGTGTTAAAGTTTCATGAAAATATATTCAGTTGTTTAGGAGTAGTGGATAAAAAATTGCAGTGTAATGGCTAAGTCCATGTTTTACAATGGGAAACCCCAATTAAATTCTAAAATAGGATGTGCACATTAAACTTTCATGAAAATCTATTTAGTGGTTCAGGAGGAGTAGCGGATAAGAGATGGGCAATTGTGTAAGTCCATATATTTTATACAGGTTTGAGGATTTCCTTTGAAATTGCAAGATATGTTAATCTTGACATGGCAATTATTTTATCACCTTAAACTTCACCCCTATGTATTATAGTTTTCGAGATAAAAGACGAAAAATGCAAAAATTGAAAAATTCTGATGAAGGAAGGGCAATAACTTCTACATGAGTTTTAGGATCTCCTTCAAAATTACAAGGTAGGTAGATCTTGACATGGCAAACATTCATCAATTAACATCTCGACCTTTATCTGTTATTCAATTGTTTTCAAAATAGAAGACAAGTGCAAAAAGTAAAAAATTGATAAAAAAGGGCAAGAACTCCTATATGAGTTTCAGGATTTCCTTCAAATTTGCAGGTAGGTAGACCCTGATATGGCAAACATTTTATCAATAAACACTTTATCTCTATCTGTTATAGTTTTCGAAAAATGAAGACGAAAAATGCAAAAAATAGGCCAGGTGAGCTTAAAAGGGTAATAACTCCTACATGGATTTGGCTCAAAATTTAAGGTATGTAGACTTTGTAATTCTAAACAGTTTTACCGTTTGCCAGATTATTTATATCTGTAACGGTTTTCGAGTTTTTGGCCAAAATCTGCAATTTACCCCTTTGTCCTATTTTTAGCAACGGCGGCCATGTGTTTCGCCCGGCAGACTCATCAATTTTGAGAAGCCATACCCTGGTGATGATCCATACCAAGTTTGATTACATTTGGCCCCATGGTTTATAAATTGTTGACGGAAGGTGCATAGACGGACGGACAAACGAGGGACGAGGACGCATAGTGATGGCAATAGCTCAGATGGCCTTTTAGGCCAGGTGAGATTAAAAAAAAACAATCACGGATCACGAAAAGAACCCATCAACTTCTTTGATGCCTAAACAGCCATCTTGGGTTGAGGGGGCTCAGTGAAATCAGGCAACATCAAATTAGCCGTTTCAGAAACTGAAGCATTGTCAGGGAAGAGTGTACATCAAAATATTTTGATTGGTTCAGCGAGAAAATAAAGTAATATTATTGGTTGAAAATCCATTGTTTGTAAACCAACATTTCAAACACAATAACGTTACCCACAATCCATTATTTTCTGGAACGTCGAATTGGCAAAAGCTAACGGATGACAGACTAACAACAAAGACAACATTGGATGGCTAAAAAGTAATGACAAATACATATACTGAACATCAAAAGAAACGCACCACCAACGTGTATTTATTTGTATCTTAAAATTCAAAAGCAAATATCTCTTCATATACTTGTCAGAACATGTTGAAATTTTTACACGTTATTGCTGTAATCATTTCAACAAAATTCTGAAAAAATGAAAGAATTTTGATATCTCATTTTTTATTTTTCAAAAAATCACCTTTTCACCAAAAAATGCAAAAATGACGCAAAACAATGAAAAATCGACTCTTGGTGTTCCTAACTGTAAGAAATGGTCAGGAATAACTCCTTTGGTAACTCTGGACAATAAACTTTACAACAAGGCCATTTTAAGGAAAGCAATTCTTGGACTTTTGTTTTCTTACACTTTCCATACAAAATGTTGCTGCTGCTTCATAATGAAATTTGTTTTGACAAATAATGGCTTGTTTGTTTTAGACCTTTAAAATCTAATAAAATTACATAAGGAATTAAAAAAGTTTTAATATTACAGTAGCTGAGCAGCATTAAAATTTGGTGCGTTTCTTCTGATGTTCAGTATATAAGGAATAGCTATAATGTGACATTTCAGGTATAAGGTGAGATAAAAGTGAATGGTTTATATAAGATAACTGTGATGTGAAAAGAAATAGATTAAAATATATCACATTTTTTACCTTTTTTGATGACACTCAGGTGAGAAGACCTGAAATTTGTATGCATGACAAGTGTAATAAAAAGACAAATAAAATTTCAGATGAAACATTTCAACTGATAGCTAATTCTATAAGTAAATCATGGCTAATTCTATAAGTAAATCATGGCTTTGTGAATGCCAAAATATTGTAAAAAAACAATTGTAAAATAGTATAACTAGTCATTTGGAAAACTGTACGACCAATTCACTTTTTAACCATTGTTTAAGGAGAAATCGAAAGTTTTGTATAATAAATGTTTAACAGCTGAATAAATTCTTAACCTTAAGTTTCCTTGTGCATTAAGTAAGTGATGTGTGTTTATTTATTATATTCACTTCTAAAATAACTGTTATATGTAAACAACTTGTCAATTATTGGTTGATAAGTATCCAATTAATGAAATAAACAAAATGCCAATCCAAATAAAAGAATATACCAGAAATATACTGAGACATATACATTGAGAAGATCTTTAACCTGAGGTCTAAAGTTATCCAAGAACATTTGCTTGAGGGTTTGAGGTCAGTCATCTCACCTTCTCAGTGGCATTTGATACTTTTCCTCGGCAAAAAAAAAAGCAAAAAACAATTGAACACAGAGGGCTTGTAAACAGAACAAAGTACTGTTCTTATTTCAACAATTATTAGGCTGTAAAATCTTTTTATTTAATTTTTCCTTCAAATAAATAAATTCATATTTTGATGATCATTTTAAT
This sequence comes from Modiolus philippinarum, assembly GCA_002080025.1. Taxonomy (NCBI): domain Eukaryota; kingdom Metazoa; phylum Mollusca; class Bivalvia; order Mytilida; family Modiolidae; genus Modiolus; species Modiolus philippinarum. The sequence continues at coordinate 9,086 of MJUU01062082.1, forward strand.
TATATTTTCAGTGTAGATATTGGTGCCAAATGAATAATCTCCCTTTCATTTAAAGGGCATTTTCTAGCACACAATGGTTTGAGCTTTACATCGTTAATTGTACTAAAACAGTTACTAAAACAGTTTAATAACACTAGATTATCAGTTTCATGTGTACATTTAACCGGGAAATGGAGACACTGGACTTATATATGGCATCTAAAAGATTTTGAGGTGAGGTCAGACATTTTGTTTATCTTGCAAGTGCAGACAATGGAAGTGAGAGAGCTCCCTCACCGCGTTCTTTTTCTCACCTTAACAATACGTTTATTTATACTACATATATAGATGTATTTGCGGAAGTAAGCACGGTGTCTTGGGAACATTTCAGTCATCGATACGAATGCTGTTACTGTAAAACGGTATAAAGATGCAGATCATAAATAAAAATACATAAAAAGGTATGGTAAATACTTGTCATTGCAGAATTATTTGTATTTCTCTTAACTTATTATCCCCGCACTTTCGTAAGAAAGTTCGGGGATATTGTCGTTGGCTCCGTCTGTCCGTCCGTCGGTCCTTCTGTCCGTTCCGCTTCCTTGTGACACGAACTCCTACATTTTTGGATTTACAAATTTTATTTTGTTGTAGAATTGTTGCATATGTGCTGAAGATGCGCAATAAGCTTTCGGAATTTTGATATTGGTCATTCTGCAAACAAGAGGCCCCAAGATGTCAATTTTGACACATATGGCATGTGACGCGAACTCTTCCTACATTTTTGGATTTAAGGATTTTATTTTATTGTAGAATTGTTGCATATAGTCTGTATATGCCCAATAAGCTTTTGGAATTTTGATTCCGGTTCCAACTTTGGTAAATTTCCTGAAAATGTCAAAGACTACTAATTTTTGAAATTTAAGCTTACAATTTTGTATTACTTGGTATACGACATAATTCTGAACACTAAGAATTAAAAATTTTGATTCCTATTTTGATAAATTTCCTGAAACTCTCAAAGTCTACTTGTTTTTGGAAATTCTACCTAGCAACCATTCTATAAGAATGTGTTTCAATTAAATGAGAAAAATTCAATAAATGGATTTCAAAAATATGCGATTCCAATTTTCGTAAATTTCCTGAAATTCTCAAAGACTACTTATTTTTGGAAATTCTACCTAGCAACCATACTATAACAATTTGTTTAAATAGGAATTAACATTTTCACCAATTAGATTTCAAAAATATTTGATTCCAGTTTAAGTAAATTTCCTGACAGTCTCAAAGACAACATACTTTTTGGAATTCTACCTAGCAACCATACTATAACAATTTGTTTCAATGAGAATTAACATTTAGATCATAAGGATTTCAAAAATTAATTGATTCCTAATTTAGTAAATTTCCTGAAACTCTCAAAGACAAGCAATTTTTTGAAATTCTTCTTAGCAACAATGCTTTTGTGATTAATTTTAGTCAAAGCAAATATTTTTTTATGGGTAGATTTTTAAAAAAATCGGATTTTAATTTTGGTAAATTTATTTAAATTCTCAAAACCAATTATTTTTTGGAATTCTACCTAGATAAAATATTTTTTAAATTGGTTTTAGTGAAAATAAACATTTTAAATGGTTATACATGTTTTTGTGTATTTCAAAAATTTTAGATTTCAATTTTGTTAAATTTCATGCAGTTCCAATTAAAAAGTTTCCAATTAATTTTGAGTGCAATTTTGATCAGATCTTCTGAAAATCTTTACTCTCAAAGCACAGTTTTTTTTATCTACCTAAAACTTCTTTTGTTAAATAGAAACTGGGATTGAAATGGAAAGGGTTTTGCTTGCAGGGTGCGTGGATAGCTGTCGTTTCCGACTGCCCGCATCTAGTTTTAGAATGAAAACGTTTATAAAGTTGCTTTGACACAATTAGACGATTAATTTTTTGAGTTTGAAGTTCTCACTAAGTATCAATTTAAAGTTAATAGAAGATGAAATGGGCTTTGCCGTCGTATCATCTGCGAAGCACATGGGCAAACAAACAAAACGAAAGAGAAGTCAGTCCATGTAGCATCTACAGTAATTTCAAATACATACAAGATTTCAAAAGGTAAGGTCTTGGATATAAAAAATGTTTGAATTAGAACTCTTTGAACTGACAGGATGACGTTTTTTGACATTAAATTGCATATCCTTGGCCTTCGGCCTTCGTGTAAGGTACCCCCACCCGGCGAGAATCTGAAATTGGTTGGTTAGTGGCCCATTAGTCATTTTCATGGATCGGATGAACTGCTGAGTCGTGAAGAAACGTAAGTCTCAAGTTAACAAGAAGCAATCTCCGATAATGATTGACGTCCTACATTTTAACCCTTAATATATCATTGTGGTGTTTTGCATTTGTCATTCAAATATTGAGTAAAAACAATGATCACCTTCCTGTAGGGTAAATCCAGGAAGAGCATTTGATTAATTTGTTACGTCATTTTGTTCAGATTTTTCAACCTAACCACAGGTGCTTGAGCGTTGAGCACAGGGTCCCGTCTAGTCCAAATAATTTTGCTGTCTCCTGAGTGCTAACTATTATATATTGATTTTTTCATGACGCCCCTTGAGACGTTTGCCTCCCGAATACGGCATATTTTTTTTGGACTAGGCCCGCCTTAAGTCTTTATGCCCCCTTTTATTCATTTCCTACAACCACTGTTACCCAACAGACATAAAAAGGGGGTTTTCAAATAAATTCGGAAAATAAGGACAATATAATATTAAAAACATTATTTTGCTACCATACAGAGCCAAAATTATTTTTTTTAAATCTCACGGACAAGTACACCATATCTGGGAAAATACAGAACGTACACCTCAGAAACGGGAATTAGTATGCACTCCTTACTGCACACTGAAGAGGCAAACTTCTCTACATTAGCAAAATATATTTGTATGGAGTAAATCTACACGAGATGGAATCCCATAAAAACTTCTGTAATATATAACTACTCGACTTTTGATGTTTGTCTCAAAGTCCATATGCGATGAAGCTTTCAACAATGAGCAATTACTCATACCTCACAGTTTGATGGTGATTTGCGGTGAATTTTGAGTGTTTTCATTGCTTTGTTGAGATGGTTAAAAGTTATAACTGCATGCTATCTTTGTCCAATGTCACAATACATACTTAAAGTATAAATTTATATTTTCTTTAACCACAGATTTTTTTTTAATTTAGAAAATTTAGTTTTTATACCTTTCAATGGAATTTTCTTTATTAAAAAAACAGGTACTAAATAACAAAATACCGAAGTGACTGTTAATTTATTTCCTGCATTGCGCATTTCGACAACTTATGTCTCATCAGTGCAGATAAAGCCAAAACATTTGGAAGTCCAATGACCAGAAACGTGTAAAATCTGATAGAGAACAAATAACCAAAAACATCTAAATAGAGAAGCCAAAGTTCAGCTAAGGACAGAGCTGTGCATGAGGGAGATACTCCTTAGTTTTAATCAAAATTTTGTAAAATTTAGATATTGCAAGGTTTAAAGAAGGGTAATCACGAGATTTAGCGGTTTGATACATGTTCAAAATTGTCCAAATGTCTGTCAAAAATGGAATATTTAAAACAAATTTTTTAATGTTATTCATAAATATGGAGATTTTTACATAACTCATAGTAGCATTGCCAAAACCCGCCAGATGGCGCTAGTGTACAATATTCCCGCCTCTGTGTATTCCGGCCCCACCTACCCTCTAGACTGTTACGGGCAAATTCTCATAATTGCAATTGTATAATTTTCAAACAAACGATAGAAATCATTGAAAAATATACTAAACTGATGGACATTTTTAAAATATGGAGTTAGAATCATAGCGTACTAGAAATATTTGGGTTTGAAGTTGGAATTTTACAATTTCTTACCTTGAACGTAAAATGTCACATTTTAGACTATAAAATACATAATTATAGTTTATTTTCAATCCAGTTAACACCAATTTCATAAATAATAAGAGTCGACATCTGTGTGTAAAAGGTGAAAGTCTGTTCAAGACAGACGATGTTAGACGTTTTGGAGGACAACTCGCCTTCTAAATGTCCGGATTTTCTTTCTTAATCATTGTACCGTGCATTCATTTTGGGGAGGGTTCAAAGGTTTATTTTGTTTTTTAAAACATTTTAATGAACAGGACATTTGTTTACATGTCAACATATGGGATAATTTGAAATTCTTTGATGTTTTTGATTCTGCAAACAGTACTTTTGGTGTTAATTTGGATTTTGTTTAACTTTTCTAAAATAGAATTTTCATGCCTTTCAAATGATATAAAGAAACCAGTATGTACTATTACATTTTTAAAACAAAATGTTGAGGCCGAAATTTCAAGCAATTAAAATTTTAGTTTTCTACCCCACCATTCCTTCAAGGGCTATAACTTGACATCGGAGGTGTCCATACTTTTGAAAATAGTAATTTCGTGATTCATATTCGTTATTCTAAAATTTTAAACTACAACAAATACGTATTTATGTCTGGGTAAAAACGCTTTGGCAATGCTACTCATAGTTGTCAACTACTGGAAGGAGTTCCTTTATTCTGATACCAGAAAAAAATAATATCTGAGTATGAACATTTGTCTATTTTTTATCACCAACTGAATCGTTGCAGAGGAGACATTTTGATGTGAAGAACTTGCTTATGACCCCCTTCTAGCCCATTAACCATTCAGAATTAATATTTTGAATTTAGTAAGTAGTGATCATTGTTTTACTATATCAACTATAAATTAAACTGATACTAAGAAGTTTGATTTTTTTGTTTTTTCCGTCGTGAATATTGCATGGACATTTTTTTTATTTAAGGTGGCTCACTCGTCAGGTTTTTGATTTTGTGTCAGATTTTCGAACTTCTCTTCTTTTATCCATATGAATGCATTATAATTTTTTGCCCACTGACCCCTACTTTTTGTTCCCAAAATAAGACTATATAACTTTTAGCAAAATTTAATCAAATTTTTAATATTCCTTCATTGTGTTTTAAAGGCATATTTTACAATACAAAGTCTATGAAAAGTATAGAGGGGTTTGGTTTCCCGCCAAATTTTCAAACGCTGGTATCTCTCTTATATGCACACTGACCTATCAATATTTTTTGCTGAAATTTATCTAAGAGATTAAAATACCAATTTGAAATCCTTAATATTATTTCCCTGCAGAGTGACCCAACTTAAAAAGTGCCCGCATACTAACATTGCATCTCAGGGGAAAATTATACAGTGGTAAAATGCAAATGACCCAAACCTTTTTTACTCGGGGAAAATGTGTAATGGGATTGAAATTTAACCTTCTATAAGATCATGATAGAGTCCTAGGATCATAGGATTCAAAAAATCATTTTTTTCTCTCCAGAAAATGCATTTATTAATTAGATTTCCTTTCAAATTCAATTTACCTCCTTTGTTTAGCTCACCTGGCCCAAAAGTGCAGGTGATTTATTGCGTCCGTCGTCGTCGTCCTGGTCAGCAAATCCTTAAAATTTTAATTATCTCCTCTGAAACCACTGGAAAATATTAATTTTAACCAAACTTTACAGGAACGATGTAGCTGAGGACCTTTACTGACTAAAATTGCCCAAATTTTTCCGATCCATCAAAAAACATGACCGTCAGGGCTGGTGTATCTCCTCAAAAACCATTGGACCAATTTTAGGCAAACTTGGCAGGATTGGTGAATGACAGGATGTTTACAAAGACAGCCCAAATGTTTCTGATCTTTCAAAAAACAGAATGCCAGGACCGAACATAGGTTAACATTGGACTCTATGGGAAAACACATTTTGACTTTATCTGAAACTATTGATTGAGGGTAAAGGAACCAAACTTCACAGGAATGATTTACGGAAGATTGCCTTAATTTTGTTCCATACATCAAAAACATGGCTTCCAGGGCCTAACATAATTTAACAATGGGAAAAGACAATTTGACTATCTTCTTTGAAACTACTGACACATTGTGAAACCATCAGAACTCATTGTACCCTTAACACGTGAACATTGCCTGGGATCCGCGCCTGTACGCCTGGGGAAATGTTACATATTTTGTTTATATTCATGCCATCAGCCCTTTTAGGGCATAATGGTGCTTTATTGAATAAATATATTCTAAGGGACGTATCATTTTTTACGGGGGGGGGTCAAAAAGTAGGGGCGTCAAGTTTATTTTGGATAAGGGGGGGGGTTCAGATTTTGTAATGACTTCAAAGAGAGGGGATCATTTTTATGTAAATATTTGTTTTGTGTTGAAAATAATAAACGGAGAAGGGGGCAGTTTTTTACATTCAACACCGAATTCCTGCATTGTAAAGGTTTTATATTCATTGAAAAAATCATTCTTGTAAAGTTTTGTTCCATTTGAATTAGTAGTTTCAAAGGAGGTAGGAAAATGTGTTTTCTCCATAAGGTCTCATGTTAAACTAAGGTCCGCCTTGGCGGCAATGTTTTACGGATCAGAAAAATTTGGTCAATCTTAGTGAAGGTCCTCCCATACAATATTCCTGCTAAGTTTGATCTGAATTAATCCAGTGTTTTCAGAGGAGATAGACAAAATGTTCCTTTTTCCATATGTCAAATGTGAAACTATGTTCGACCCTAGATTCCACGTTTTTTGACAGATTTTAAAAATTTGGGCAATCTAAGTAACAATTCTTCCATCATCATTCCTGCAAAGTTTGGTTAAAATTGGTCCAGCGGTTTTAGAGGAGATAGCATAATGTGTTTTTCCCATAGGGTCCAATGTTAAACTAAGTTTGGCTCTGGCGGCCATGTTTTTTGACGGATTCAAAAAAAATTGGGCAATCTTAGTAACAGTCCTTCCATACATTATTCCTGCAAAGTTCGGTTAAAATTGGTCTAGTGGTTTCAGAGGAGATAGACAAAATGTGTTTTTTCCATAGGGTCCTATGTTTAACTAAGTTTGGCCCTGGCGCCCATGTTTTTTGACGGATCGGAAAAATTTGGGCAATCTTAGTTAAGATCCTTCCATACATCATTCCTGCAAAGTTTGGTTAAAATTGATCCAGTCGTTTCATAGAAGATAGACAAAATGTGCGTTTTCCCATAGGGTCCAATGTTTAACTAAGTTCGGCCCTGGCGGCCATGTTTTTGATGGTTAAGAGAAATTGGGGCAATCTTAGTAAAGGTCCTTCCATACATCATTCCTGCAAAATTTGGTTAAAATTGATCCAGTCGTTTCATAGAAGATAGACAAAATGTGCGTTTTCCCATAGGGTCCAATGTTTAACTAAGTTCGGCCCTGGCGGCCATGTTTTTTGATGGTTAAGAGAAATTTTGGCAATATTAGTAAAGGTCCTTCCATACATCATTCCTGCAAAGTTTGGTTAAAATTGATCCAGTCGTTTCATAGAAGATAGACAAAATGTGTTTTTCCCATAGGGTCCAATGTTAAACTAAGTTTGGCCCTGGCGGCCATGTTTTTTGACGGATCGGAAAAATTTGGGCAATCTTAGTAAAGGTCCTTCCATACATCATTCCTGCAAAGTTTGGTTAAAACTGGTCCTTTCGTTTCAGAGGAGATAAACAAAATGTGCGCTTTCCCATAGGGTTCAATGTTAAACTAAGTTCGACCCTAGGCCTGGCGGCCATGTTTTTTGACGGATCGGAAAAATTTGGGCAATCTTAGTAATGGTCCTCCCATACATCATTCCTGCAAAGTTTGGTTAAAATTAACCCAGTAGTTTCAGAGGAGATAGACAAAATGTGAAAAGTTAACGGACGGACAGACGGACGGACGACGGACGCAAAGTAATGGCAAAAGCTCACATGGCCTTTTAGGCCAGGTGAGTTAATAAAAAACGTCTTAGACTCGAAATCAATGGTATAAAAGAATTGATTGCAAGTGGACAATTCAAAGCCATAAAATGGATTGAAACGAAAAATCAGTTGGCTGGTTGTCTTACCAAACCAGAGGCTCAGAGGCTAAGCCTGAATCGCTCACCTGGTTAAAATGCAGCAATGTTCAGCTTTGGCATCTATATTTTCAAATGGATCAGAAAAAGTTTGGAAATCTTAGTAAAAGTCCTTCCATACATCATTCCTGCAAAGTTTGGTTAAAATTGGTCCAGTGGTTTCAGAGGAGATAAACAAAATGTGTTTTTCCCATAGGGTTAAATATTAAACTAAGTTCGGCTCTGGCGGCCATGTTTTTTGACGGATCGGAAAAAATTTGGGCAATCTTAGTAAAGGTCCTTCAATACATCATTCCTGCAAAGTTTGGTTCAAATTGGTCCAGTGATTTCAGAGGAAATAGACAAAATGTGTTTTTAACATAGGGTCCAATGTTAAACTAAGTTCGGCCCTGGCGGCCATGTTTTTTGATGGTGTTATAGGTAATTAATTGTTGTAAATATTCAATAATGCATTTTATTCATTATTTTTATTTTGTACAGCCTTAATATTATGTAATTTGTTTGGCCTAGTTATGTAACTTGTTAACAATAAACAATGGTCAAGGTTATTACACCTTAGAACATATAGAAATTTCTAGAATTAAAATCTAATATTTAACACATAGAATTTTCTAGAGGTTTTCCTTACATAATCATTCTAGTCATTTGATTGTCAGTTGATTAGAATGTTCTAGTTATATCTTGTGGATAGATTTTTCTAGAAATAATAAATGTATTTATATGAGGTAGCTGAAAAGGGTTAAGTCAGTCAGTTTAATAAGTTTATACAGGATTTATTAGTTTATACAGGATTATCACGCACATCTTTTGTATTGGAAATCGACATCAATTATTGTGGGAAGACATTTATTGGTGGAATTAAGTGAACTATTCATTTGGATTATTACTTGGACTTCATTATTGTCAGATAAGTCATATATTGTATATTTAATTTGTAAAATAATTGTGTTTTTTTGTCTGATTAAAAAGTTAATTTGGGCCAATTTTGTTTTTCATTATTGCTGGCAAATTATTGGTCATTTCTACCACATAACAGAAATTGGGGGCTATCGTCCGGGATCTTCGAAATTGTTTAAAAAAGAAATTTTTATATTTTTGTCAAATAGAAAAATTTTTAAAAGTCAGCAATAAAATTTTTTACAAGATGTCATTTGATCCAGAACAATTCATGTCTACGTGTCAGGTGGAGAATTTTGAGAAGCTTAAAAAGGATGAATTAATTATCTTAGGGAAGCATTTGAAATTAATTTTCAAATCTGGAATGAGAAAATTTGAAGTTCAAAATGTGATTGCAAATTATTTGGTTGAAGATTATTTTGATAAATCTGTTTTGGCAACTTTTGGCATTCAAACACCTGATTTGGAAATTAAAAAATTAGAAATTAAGAAAGAATTAGAAATAAGAAAATTAGAATTAGAAATAAGAAAATTAGAATTAGAAAGAGAAAGAGAAAGAGAAGAAAGAATGTTGCTAAAACATCAGGTTGGTCCCTCCTTTTCAAGAAAAGGATGTTGACAAATATTTTCTGCATTTTGAGAAAATAGCTTAGAATTTAAAGTGGCCAAAACATAATTGATCAATGTTATAACAGAGTGTATTAATTGGTAAAACCAGGGAAATTTACACTCAGTTATCAGTAGAACAGGCTTCAGATTATGACACTGTAAAAGAGTTAATTCTTAAAGCCTATGAACTGGTCCCTGAAACTTACCTCCAAAAATTTAGGAATGCAGAAAAACAGAGTGACCAAACCTATGTAGAGTTTGCTAGAACAAAAGAGCAACTATTTGATCGTTGGTGTTCAACAAAGAAAATAAATAACAATCATGAGAAATTACGTCAGCTAGTTTTAATTGAAGAATTTAAAAGGTGTGTTAGTACTGACATTAAAACTTTTATTGATGAACAAAAAGCTGAAACTTTGGAAATTGCTGCACGTTTAGCTGATGATTTTTCACTTAAACATAAAACACAATTTTTTAATAAACCACAGAAATTTTTCAGAAATAAAAATTCTACAAATTTTTCACCCAAACCAACAAATGAAGTAAATAGCAGGCAACATCCAGTAAATAGCTCGTCCAAGTCCTATCTTCCCTCCCAGTCACAGAGACCATTCAAGTCGATTTCCTGTAAGAAGGCCATTTGATATCTGACTGTTATAGGTTAAAGCAAAGGAA
>MJUU01062086.1:0-13582 GCA_002080025.1 Modiolus philippinarum
TGTTATCCGAGATTTCTGACAGCAATGAAAGAGTTTAGCATTTGACTTAATGATCTGCAGCTACTGAGCCACTTAAGGTAGTTCGGGTGACTAAAAACAAAACGATAGATTTTTCTTATTTTTCTGTGCATAAAAGCTTATAACATGCACTTTAAAATTTTAGTAAAAAATCAATAGGTCACCGAACTCGTTATTCCGGGATAAGCTTCCGAAAATAGCAAGATTTCGAGCTTTTTAATATAGTCTATATAGGGAGAAAATACTATTTTATAATTTTTTATATGAATAAAACGATAGATTTTGTTGAAAATGTAGTATAAGCTGTGTTAAAGAAATAACTTTGAAAATATGAAATAAAAAAATGGGGTCACTGATCATATTTTTGAAAAAATCATGAAAATGTGATTTCCCCCTATTATTTCTTTAGAATTATCTCCCCTTACTAAAATTAGAGTTTTTCAAAAATGTGATATATTTTGCACACTTGCAGCTTAAATGTTGCTTATTTCATTTTCTTTTTTATCAGATTTCTTTTTTCGCTTCGTTAAGATTTCAATAAAATTTGAGAAAAAAATGTCCATCAGAGCGGAATTTTGTTTTGCAAAGGATTTCATCATCTCAGTTAAATAGATTTAAACTTTGCAGGAATGCTGTAAGAATGTTCCTTAATTAAGATTTTCGTTTTATATAAAACAACAGCAGTAGAATACCGAAGGAACAAAGCACATGGTTACATATATCGAAGTCCAGAGACAAGGCAAAAGAAAGAATACCAGAAGACGGAGGACCAAAGATGCTACACACAAAAAAAACACGAATGCAACAGTAAAAATCTAAAGCACGTGAACTCTCAAAACAGAGTGACATCAACATGAACAAAAACAAGACAGCCAACACTAGCTTTATACTGGACACGCTTCGACCATCTCCTCTGATATTATTGATGCCATGGGACGGAATTGGATTGGACTGACTTTCTAAAGTGAGAACCAAACCGTCAGTCTAAAAAACAATCCATCTTTTGCTTCCTTTTAAACACCCACTGTGTTAAACATGCCAATTCCGTTAACAAGGACAAATCCAGTTGAGGAAAAAAGCAACATTAGCTTTTAATTGGAAAGATCTGTTGTCATCTGGGAAATAGATATCCCATAACGCTCCAGGTTAAAGTTCTGTAGTGATTTCAAAATTTGGGTAACATACCCTTGTTTTAGTAGATGAGCAACCTTGAGTGACCTTGACTTTGACATGTGACTATCTGATATAAAAAATTCGTTGATTTATTCTTCATTTGAATTGATTTATCTTACTTTGGCAAACTTTCTTGGCCTTTTTCCTCGTTTAAGAGAAAATGCTTATTGATGTCTAGATAAATTGTATTGAAAAACATTTTTCATATTTTTTTAGTAGCGTTTTGTTCATTTAAAACTTAAAACTTTTTGTATATTTCTGGCTGGAAGTGATCGAATTCGTATTTTACATGTGTAACTTTTCAGGTGATGTCAGAATTTATAAAACCTTTTGTGGAAAGGTTTGAAGTTTCGGTCCCAACTCTGATTCAAAATCCTTTTTGACTTAGTACTCGGATGATCATTTCTTTGAACTATCTACAACCCTTCAAAAGCAAGGTTTGGCATGCCATAAAACCGGTTTAACCCACAATTTCTTTTGAAATGCCTGTACCAAGTCAGGACTATTGCGGTCGACAATTTTACAATGTTTTCCACCTGATTTATCTTTTTGTCTCATGTACTTCGGCTTTTGCCAACTCCGTTTGGTAACTTTGTTATTACCCCAATATATATGTACACATGTTTTATTAATTCTCAAAAGCACACAAATAACTGTTCATGCTAAAGGTTTTTAATGCTATTTGGGGGCATAAGAGTGTCACAAAACACATGTTTTTTTTTCTTTTTAAGTTGAAAAAAATAATACAGATCTATTGTGTTGCCTGCATCTAGTGAAGTATCGCTACCTAAGTATAACTATCTTGCGTCCACCCGTATGTTGGTCGGGACTTTTGTGTGGCGTTAAAATTTCAGGATGATAAGCATCTCCTAAGGTAATTTCACAATGCATTTCTTTGTCATTTCAGCTAACTTGTGTCTCAGGTGCATGTCTCCATTACTTACAAATTTTCTTATGTGAATATAGTACTTTTCAACCAATTTTTGCAGAAGTTTCAGGATTCATTACAAATGTAGCAGGATTTATTACAGATGTGCACTATTTATTTAGACTTTCTTTATTTTTTCTAGAATTCCACACCATTATTGAATTTTGCAATTTTGCATTTCGCTATCATCCACAATTCCTCTTAAATGGTATGGCACTTTCAAACCATAGTTGCCAAACATAATGCGCCATTCAATTTTCTTTTGTCCAGATTTTAAATCTATCATTGGACTTTGTCATTCTAGGTTGGACCAATTATGATATTTGTCATTTTAGATTACTGGTAGCTTACAGACACAAACTCCCTTCATCTGAATCTCCTTTACCGTCTGGTACTCGTCAACAATCTTTCATGACTTCGTCAATATATGTTGCAAAATTGAACCATCTATTTTTGTTTTGTTTATTTATATTTATTCTTTTTTATGTCATTATTGTTTTCTTTCTAGGAATTCTTTAATTTTCAAAGCTGTAATCTTTGTAACACACATGCCTATGCATTAAAGCTTATATTGATATTGTGGCTTTGCGGGTCTATTTAGTAGATGAACTTTATCAAATACCTTACATAATAAAGTAATGAAAATAATGTAAAAATCATGTGACTGAAATAAAGAAGCCAAATGAAAATAAATGCACCAATAAAGGGATATGAAGTAAATATGCAATGGACAAAATCCCCGTAAAAACGTGGTAAGATTAAACAAATGGAACAACGATTTCATTGTTGTTTTTCATCTTAAATCACCATGCATTTGAGCGAAATTCACTCGCTAAATGTTAAGCAACACTACATCCATGTATCCGCTTTGTCATGGATGCGAGTCGTCAACAAGCATAACATATGGACAAAGTACTCTTACAAACAATGGTATTCGTTGCCCGACAAAGGGACCAATAGACAGTACAACATATAAACGATCAGGGGACACTCATCGAGTTGATTTTAAGAAAACGTGGCAAGTAAAATCCGGAGATCTGGGCAATATATATATACAGATGGCAAGAAAAATAGTTTGATTATACAAAAAAAGAAAGCCAAATGCAGTATTATGATAGTGCAGTCATATGAGAAATTCACACATGAACAAGTACACCTTAACTGACAAAATAAAAAAGCATACATCTCATTCACGGGAATCTTTTCACGGACTCAAAAAGTTTTTTGTGTAAGTAAGTAAGTTAGTAAGTTAAATTTTATTTAAAGTCGGTACATGATAAATAACAAGTACAACACAAGCTATGAAGAGCTTTTGACCGACGAAAGAGCTCACTTGTCAAGTCCATTGCATGTATGTTGGATTGAGAGGGATACATTGACAAACGAATATCCACGAAAAAAGTGCAGAAAGGACCACAAAGTCAAAATTCAGAAACATGCAAAGATATAGTCAACACAAATGGAATTCATAATGTTCTGATAATGTTTATAAGGAGCTAATTAGAAATAAAAAAAAATTGGTGATTACCAAAATCTAAAAAGATTTTAAGAATATCCAATAGGATCAGCTAAGAACAGATCTTTACCTGGATCATTTCGGGTCATTGCAGATGTACTGGACTTCTATGATGAGAATCATTCATCAAAAGTGTCAAAAAAGTCTCAGCAAATTTAGGTAAATGTTCACCATGTTCACGCAATTGTTGAAAATACCGAAGGGAAGTCCATTTGAAAACAGTGAACATCTGATACATGATAAATGACCACTTGGTCCATTGTGGTATGGATAATGTGTAGAAAAGGTGCATTTTGATCATCTGAATCAATTTAGGTTTGATTCAACTGGATACTTTTCTGTCATGTCAACAACTACTAGTATTATAATTTATTGATATCTATAGAACGATTGCATTAAGTGCTTAGTTGTAGCTGCTGTTGTGTTGGGGGTATCCGTTACGACCCTGTTGACCACAGATTGAAATCAAGAGTTGGACATGATGAACAATTCACTACTGGATTTTCACTGAAATGCAGAAAAAAACAATAAAAACATTCTATTAGCATAGATTTGTTATCACTTTTTTCATTTCCGTAAACTTGTATAAATTTGCATCACTTGTTGTGTACAAACGTTTTGGAAGTGTTTATTTATCTTCCAGTATATTGATCTATATTATATTTTCGTTTTCGACTTCAAAATGAAGAAAACAGGCTAAATCCTGAATTTCTTCATCTGGTCACTACAAATAATCTCAGTGTTTCTATCAAATCACTTTTGTGGCGTTCTTGTTCATCGTCTTTTCTTTCTCAATTCGTATTGGGTATGAACTACCATGATTTTGGATTTTTTATTTTGGAATTTCCCCGTTCTTTATATAGATAATATTGATAATTTGTTCTCTATCAGTTTATAAACATCTTTGAGTTTATGGTCCTCCAAACATTTATATTTCATCTGCACTGAGGAGACATAATTTGTCGAAATGTGCATATGCAGAAACTAAATTCACAGTAACTTCGGTATCTATTTTTTGCTTCGGTATTCGTTTTCCGATGTATTTGATCCAAATTGAAATAATCCCAGTTCTGATAAAATAAAAAAATATATATAAATAGTTTTGAAAATGTAGGGAGTATCCAATCAGGCCGTGAATTGATCTCTGTTGGGTTTTGTTCATATACTTTTTTTTCTTCTCCAATAATAATAAATTTGTAGCGTTTCATTATGTATGACCAGATACACGGTGATACATAGTTTGAATAGTTATTTTTGCTCTTAGTGAGTGTATAACATCCAGAAACGAGTTCGGAGTTGTAAGAATGGTAACCAACGTTTTCTGGGTCGCGCTCGATTGGCTGTGCAGAACATGTGCAATACAGAGTGTTCTGCACAGACGAATCGAATGTCACAGAACAGGAAGTCGCGCTCTCTATGATGGAAGACAAAAGGCGGGAAATATTTCTGAAATAAAACTTGAAATTAAACAGTAAATGAAAATATATTGTCAAATTTACGTTATTTTATAACCGTGCCCATGATGCAAATTTTGATGTGAAAAGGATCAGAAAATGCTAAACTGGTGTCTTTCTTTAAAGGACCTGTTCCACGACACTTTATTCCTGTTCTAAGGTACAGACCATTTAATTTGAAGGGGGGGGGGTGCTATGGTTTTTTCTAAAAAAAATATTTTGGAAGCCGATTTTATGTGAAAAAAATATTTTGGCTGCCAAAATAACGAAAAAAAAATTTCTGAAGGAGGCTTTGTACCCCAAACAAATTTCGCGCGAAAAACATTTCTGTCCAGAAAAAAAAACCATAACCCCCCCCTTTTTCAGGTTAAATGGTCGGTCCCTAACTGTGCAGTACACCCTTTTACATTTCTTTATTTTAATAGCACTGAAACCCGTCGCTCGCATTTAGAGAGTTGTTGACATCAATAAATATATGTTATTTATCAATTTCATACTTATAACAATCAAGAAAGAAATATATGTTATTTATCAATTTCATACTTATAACAATCAAGAGAGTAATTTTTTTATTTGTCAAAAACTTGCAAAATGTTCAAATCAAAACATTTGCCTTCCATCTTGGTCACGTGACTGTTCCAATCACACCACCTTTCCAGTCGGTACAGACGGAACTGTGCAGTACAGATGTTCCAAATCACTCGTTTGCTGTACTGCACGTCCATCACACAATTCACAGGACAATCGAATGCCATCCAGGTGTTATATTTATTGGGTGTCATATGCCATGTGAAACGAGTTGACCTGAACAGTAAGGGTAGTAGGCCTTTTTTTTAAGTCTATATACTTCTTTGGCGTAATACTATTAAGTCATATGAAACCGTTGACTTTAACAGAAATGATGTTTCATTTATATGGAGATCTCTTTTTTAAGCTTTGAACTCGTGAGGTGTATGATGCTGTATGAAACGAGTTGACCTGAACAGTAAGTGTGGCAGGCTTTTTCGAAGTCTATGTACTTCTTTGTTGTAGTAAGTCATATGAAACCGCTGACTTTAACAGAAGTGATGCTACATTTATATGGGAATCTCTTTTTTTAGTTTTGAACTCGTGAGGTGTATGATCATGTATGAAACAAGTTTATCTGAATAGTGATACATATGTTGGATATGAATTGCCATGATTTTGGAGTTTTTATTTTGGAATTCCACCTTTCACCATTTTTGCTTCCGTATTCGTTTGCCGATGTATTTGTTCTGAATCGAAATATTCAGAGTTTTTAAAACGTCGGAAAAATTTTAAAAAGTTTTGAAAATGTAAGAAGTATCCCCTCTGGCATTGAATTGATCTGTGGTGCACGATAATTTGAAGAAAATTGCATATTATTTTCTGCAACACTTGTCGGTCTTTATGAATGAAAGACGAAATATGTACATATGCTTCTCTGTATTAAATTCTGAGGTCTACGACGGGGATATTTTGCAACGCTAGAACAAAACATTTATATATAATATATAATGGATTAAATAATAAATTTGTAGCGTTTCATTATGTATGATCACATACATAATGAACAATCCTTCAATTGCTGTTGAGTTGATACCGGACAGTACCGCAATGGATGGGGAGGTTTGGCTGGCCATAAAATCGGTTTAACCCACCATTTCTTTGAAATGCCTGCACCAAGCCAGGATGATTGCGGTCGACAATTTTGCCGGTGGTTTCTGCCGGATTTGTGTTTTTGTCTCATTGACTTCCACTCTGTTAACCACTCTGTTCAATAATTTTGTTGTTACCCACATAAACACGGTGATACATTATATGCAATAGATTGAATAACTATTTGTGCTCTTTTTGAGTGTATAATATCCAGAAAAGAGTTGGGAGTAGGAGGTGTGGTACATTTATAAGCAATAAGGTTGTAGGCCTTTTTGAATTCTATGTACTTCTTTGGTGTAATAAGTCATATGAAACTTGTTGACTTTAACAGACGTGATGGTACATTTATATTGAAATATCTTTTCTTTACTTTGAACTCATGAGGTGTATGATGCTGTATGACAAGAATCGATCTGAATAGTGGTACATGGTGTGTAGCAACTTCTCTGTGTGCTTTTTGATGGGATATGGCATATGAAACTAGACGACAAGAAAAGTAGGGATTTTACATTAATAAGCAATGAAATTTATAGTACTCTATATATTTACAGGCTTTAATATGTCATGTGAAACATGTTCATCTAAAAAGTATGGGCTGTATATAAAATGCAATGAATTTCGGTACTATACTCTGTTAAGTTGAACAATACACCAAATGTACCGAGTTGACCTGAATAGTTGTGGTGGTGTATTTATAAGCAATAGATTGTATTGTTCTCTTCCATATTTATTGAATTTAATATGCTACATGATATAAGGTGGTCAAGAATAGTGGAAAATTTACAAACAATGGCTTTTTTATGACCCCATATACTTATTGGGCGTAAGATGTCCATTGAAACGAGATTACTTGAACTACAGGAATGGTCCAATTTCAAGCTATGGCTTCTACTTTTATCAGGTGATATATGCCATTTGAAACGTAATAACTTGAATTGCAAAGATGTTACCTTTATTAGCAATTTCTTCTTTTCATTCGGGTGTTGTATGTCATATAGAACAAGCTAGAACAGGAAGAAAGGGTGGCATATTTATAAACAATGATTTCTATTGTACCTTGTACAATTACAGGGTGTAAAATTTGAAATGAATCAAGTTGGCCTGAATAGTTAAGGATGTGCATCTAGTAACATCTAATACTCTTCATACTTACTGGGTATAATATGCCAACTGGAAAACGTTGTCTTGAACAGTTTCTAATTCATACATCTTACAAACAATGCAGGAAAGTTTCTGCGTCTTTATATTACTTAATTGATCTACGAACAAAAAATTATTATGAAGTGAATTGAAACAAGAGAAGGGGCAGTCGCCCGGTTGTTGAATGTTTGTCTTGTCATATAAGCACACCACAAAGTTGTCCCATTCAAGATCTGGCTAGTTACTTAAATCTGAGCCAGTCATGCAAGAAATGTAGTGACCTTATTTCAATCAGGAGCATAATACTTACAGCATATGCATAGTATATATAGTATCTAAGATCAAGGTTGTTACACAATCTTTAACCTAATTCACTCATGCATGAAATGCAGGTTAAAGTGACCTAATTTTTTTTCTGGACCTTTGTAACTTTACAAGACGCATCTACATACAAAATATTAATCCTCAAAAATTGTAGTATCCCAGATCTGGACTCTTACAAAAACCTTAATCACTCGTGCATGAAATGTAGGTCAAAGTGACATAATTCTTATCTGGAGCTTCGTAACTTTACAAGACCCATCTACATACAAAATATTATTCCTCTAAGAGTTGAAGTATTCCAGTTCTGGACTCTTACAAAAACTTTAACCTAATTCACTCATGCATGAAATGTAGGTCAAAGTAACCTAATTTTATCTGGAGCTTCATAACTATTCAAGAAGCATATATATACAAAATATTATTCCTCTAAGAGTTTGTTGTACCCAGATCTGGACTTTTACAAAAACTTTGACCTTAGTTACTCATGCATGAAATGTAGATAAAATCCACATATTCTATATATCAACCTCACGTACTATTCAAAATGCATCCATGGACAAAACCTTGTCCATCTTTGACTTGTTATTCAAAAGATATATGGTCTTAAAATTGAACGGACGGACAAACGGACGAACGGACTAATGGACGAAAGGACAAACGGACGGAATGCTATATCCCCTCCCAAACTTCATTGGGCGAGGGGATAAAAAAGTGTGTATTGTAATGTGCATTTTAAAAACAAAGCAAATACAACCAAATTAAATTTTGCAGTAACAGAATGTACAATATATTGGGTAAAATGGTGTTTTTTTTAAAGTTTGGTGTTGAAACAATTGATTTTCAACCAGTATAGTATTGTTACTCTCTTGAAGCCCTTGTGAAATTTAAATATCCAATGTAAGTTTTGCCCAAAGTATTTCAGTTCTTAAACAACACATAGCTGGATTCTTATTCGGGCAATTACCCGAAATTCATCAATTAGTTTCAGGAAAGTATTTCAGTTCTTAAAAAACACATAGCTGGATTCTAATTCGGACAATTACCCGAAATTCATCAATTAGTTTCAGGAGTAAACCAATTTGGAAATCAATTTATATTGAAAATTATTGTATAAAGCTATGAAGTAAACACCAAATAATCTCATTAAAATATTCGGGGGATCTAGCAAAATATAAAATTATTCATTAGATTAGAAAATGAAAAAATAGAAGAAGTATTCAATGCTTTAAGTATCGGAAAATATAGTAAATGAAACAAAGGACACATCAAGGTATACCTGTACAATAAGTTTCAAATTAAAGTCAATATTTTTTTTAAGTCGTCTCTTATTCTTCAGAGTAAGTCCACTAACTTGGTACAACATGATCACGATAGGCTATAAGCATCAGAGCAAAATGCCAAATCAAAATAATTTTACTTTACTTATTTTCTTCTCCTTAAACTCTAAAATCAAATTTATTTATTTTAAATCCACACATGATTCGAAAGCATATATCACCTTCTGTAAATTCTCCAGGCATTTCAAACCAGAATCTGTCACTAACTCTTAACTTTCGAAACTGTTTTGCAATCAAACATGTAAAAGTAGGTCCAAGAAGACTTCCAGCTGACGGTTTCTCTCCCGAACCACCAACATACAAGTCTATGTCATCGGCATGACTGCAAGTAAACAAAAATCAAGTAAATTCTTGTGTTTTGGCTTGTATTTACACTGAAGACATAAATATCAATTTTTTATTGAGAGATATACTCAACACACTAAAAATAAATGAAAATTTCCGAGATGGCTCATTGAAATTATTGCAGTTGGAGTTCACATATGTGTTATGGTCTCATGTTCATTTACTCCATATCCTTTCGTAAAATATTTAATACAGGAGTCTGCGTTTTATTGCAGTGTGGAGTTGGTAAAACAATTCCCCGTGGTATAGATGTACGCTCTTTATTTTTCTTAGATATGTTGTACTTGTACGTGAGATAATATCTCATGAGTACACTTTGTTTAATTACTATTATCTAAATTAATGTAAATTCTAAAACCGAAGGATTAACTCCCACCATCGTAGTGTTGTCCTTAGCTATATTTGATATTACTGATTATTCGGATTTCGTTTGGTTTTATGCATTTTAGCATTTTTTGAAATTATAGATTTCCTTTGTTTGGGTTCTAGTGCTGCTGATGAGGAATAAATTTCCGAATTGGCCATACAACTCATTGAAATTATTGCAGTTGGAGTTCACATATGTGTTATGGTCTCATGTTCATTTACTCCATATACTTTCGTAAATATATGCCAACTCTAACTCTATATGCGATAGAATCGCACACTTTCGTTGTAAATGTTCAGCATTTTCCATTTATCTTGCCTTTTTCCCCTTTAATCTTTGACTTTTACGTAGATCTCACGCATTTACTTCACAAAAACTTAGCAGTACTGATTTTTTTGTAGTTAAATTCATTTTTGATAAATTTGTAAATCTGGAAAATCATAAATTTCAAAACATATCATCGAAATTTTCATAGGAAACATTTCAAAATATATTTGAAAGATTTTGGTAATCGAGGAGGTTAAATTAAACCAGTGAAGAAGGATGCTCTCTGACCTGGTATTACTGTTGACTATCAGGCGGGGAAGTAGTTCACAAAAATTGTCTCTCCTATAAATGTGTTTACCTGTCCTCTCAAGATGTGTGATGACACAGCCACGGTAAAAAGAATCAAATTTCTAACATTTACGATATTTTTTTACATTTCAAATACTATGTATCTTATGCTGCAACATTCGCTGTATGGTAAAGATGAACGAGAAATATACAATTGTGTCATTTTAATTTGTAAAACATTGTCTTAAAACCAACTTTATCTGATATTCAAAACTGTATGATAATAAAGAAAAAATTCTAGCCACCCTCAAAGGGCATGGGCGGAAACAAAATTTGGGAGTATTATTAAATATATAATTATGCATCGTATAAACCATGTGAATCATTTTTCAGGATCCACTTCTTTTTTAAGTTTTTAAGTAGTCAAGTTCGGAGCCGACAATGGAATTTGCATCGCTTTATCACGCTTTATTGACTTTTGACTCAGGCGAGATAAACAACTATTGAAAATATCATAAAAGAGTAAACTCATCATAGTTTTTGCATCAAATATTACTTGGTAAAACTTTTTATACACACTGATATAGCATCCTCATCTTTTCAGACGACTCAAAACTATGGTCCATCAAAACATAATCATCAAAGGAAACTGGAGCAAGATCACAGAATCGTCTGAATGCATTGTAATTTCTGACACCGTGATCACGACCTCTCTGTATATTCCGTGATACCAGATCGTCTTGTCCGTTTAGCCAGACTCGAAATTCGTCTTCCACGGCACTGAAAAAAAACTTGTACAAGAAGCAATATTATAATGACGGCATAAATATCTCATAACATAATAAGACACCATGCTGTTGGCTTTTGCTAGTGCCGGCACCAAGTCCGGCTGTCCCGAGTTCCTATTGTTGTTTATGTTTGTCTTTTGTTTTTATTGTAGTTTTTTCTTGTGCAGTTCCTTTATACATTGGGGCATGTGACTATGTTTTTCGACCATTGAAGGTGTTTTCTGCTATCTTTTTATTCTATTTTTATTCTTCTTCAATTTCCTTTTTCGTTGTCCCTGTCCCTCAGCCTTTGTCTGACCATCCCATCCTGCTCGTATCACAGTTATTTCACATTCCCCTTCCGATAGCACCTAATGTCCCCCTTTATTTTGTTGGAGTTCACATTTTACCTGCTTTAATTCTGAATTCTATGATGTTCATATGGTTTGCTAATGGGTCGTTTGTTCTGCAGTTTCTTCTTTTAAAATTTTGAAAAGTCTCTGGACTTTAATTTCTGTAATTTACCTTTTTTTGTTTGTTATGTGTTTTAATTCCCGAGGGTATTAGCCATCCCAGTAGTCAGAACTTCGGTGCTGACCAGTAAGCCAATTTATTTGAAAACATGCAATAACTAATTTTTTGTAAGTTTTTCTGAAAAGTAATGAGTATCTTCCTCATGCAAAGCTCTGCTCTTAGCTGATTTTGTCTTTCCATTTAGATTATATTAGGTTATTTGTTCTCTAGCAGTTTTAAATATCTTTGAGATCTTGGTCTTCCTTATGTTTAGATTTTATTTGCACTGAAGAGACATAAGTTGTCGAATGACAATATGCAGAAAATGAAATATACAGTAACTTCTGTATTTTGTTGATTGAATTGGTTTTTATATCTTTTGGCTTTAAATTTTCGTCGCTGTCCTTTTTGTTTGATTACAACGACTATTAGCTTGGACTTTCTCGCTCCGTTCATTCAATTACCAGTTAGTTCTTATTTAGTACGCCCCTTGTGATTAAACAAGACTAGATCTGACACTCGATCATTAAATATACATTTCAATTTAGATCCCTATTACAAATATGCTCAAAATATCATACTATAGCCTTACCTATCAGCTCTCATGCACGTGTCCCATGTCATCCAACGAGCATATTCTGACAGTTTAGTTCCATTATTGGCATACAGAATACATGTGGATTTGAATGTTTCAATAACTGTGTACCAGTCCATTAAACAATGTCCCGGCATTAGGTAAGCCTGTTGAGGAGGAATCATTGAATGGCCCATGCGCATTGCAGCAGTTGCAACTTCAACAAAAATACCGGGATTTACTGTGTCATCATATTCATTATTGTATCCACCAGTCACATTAATGGTCAATAAATTGTTTTGAACCACATGCTCTCCAAGAAGTTCCGGGAGATATTCATTATAAGTTATCAACTGAAGAAGGGCATTTACAATTTTTCTTGCCTCTTGATATAATATTTCGTCGTCCCATCCAATATTGCCTAATGCATCTAAACTATCTGCTATCCAGTTGTGCAGTCGGATGAACAAAAGAGCACTGGCACCGAGATAGGGAATATCGTTACATCTAGGATCACCTATCAATATAAGGTAATGTTTTGAAAATACACTGGCTATCATGTATAGTAGTTTTATTTTAAAATATTTTTTTTCTAATTTATTTCAGGTTTCGACTTTCGACATGTACCCAATCTACGAAAAGTATCTTACGTTGATTTAATGGTCGGGGTTCTATATTCATGACCTTTGCTGAAGTTCAACAAAAAAAATTCGTTGATCTGTTTTAATGCAACTGATATTGAAAAGCAGCTTTAACAAGTGATAACTGTGTTCGCAAGCGAAACACAAAAGTCTCTAAAACGAACTCCCATATTGGACTTCAAGGCATTACAAGACTCCTTCAAGAAAAAAATTTGGGCAGGGATTCCCCTTATAACCTATGTAATACATATCTCAAAATTCCTCCTTTTTT
>MJUU01062086.1:16238-35368 GCA_002080025.1 Modiolus philippinarum
CCAAACTTCGTTTGGGAGACTTAATTAGTATTTCAGAGACTGATAGTTTAAGCAAAAGCTAATTTATCCATTTCCAGTTATTTTACAGTGATTGCCCAAGGAAGTTAGTTGGAAATACAGTGAATCATTATATATAAGGTAAGGAGTCTCAGGACTTTGTGTAAAGAATCATCGTGTACTTATTTTCGCGGATACTTTACTTCACATTTTGTTCATCCAGGTCAAAAACGCAGCGACTTATATTCGCGTTTTTCGATTTTTACTGATGCATTTGTAAAAGGAATAGCAACATTCGCGACGATTTATTTTTGCGATATTTCTACGCTGGCACAGTTTGCGAAAATAAATCAGTTGGTTCACTGTATTTCATTTAAAAAACACTTAAGCTATCCTCACCACATTGTTGACAATAGCAATAATTATGTTGTTTCTGCATGGGACATTCTGTGGTGTTGTCTTCGGGCATAAGGGATCCACCAGGACCGTCTGTTACCTTTAATCTACCTAAATAAATAGACAAAAAATAAATACAACTAGATTTGCAACTGCAAGCAATAGCTGATGTCGCCCCTGGCAGCCAATTCGATGATTCCATCTTATTGGCAGCGTCAAAATCTACCTGGAAATCAATTTTCATTGAAATCGGACACAGTTGAAAATTTGACGTAAAGTGGCTGGCATCTTGGATATGGCGGTAATTTTGAATATTTTTTCCGCAGCCTACTTTTCACCTTATTACCTGCAAAGTTTCATTTGATTACATCAAACAGTTTTCTTAAAAAGGTCCTGAAAATCTTTTCCCATAGGGTTCACTGTTAATCTATTTTTGGTAACAACGGCCATGTTGTTTTTCCGATTGCGACCAAAATTATGTGGAAGCTGCACAACATTAGGCAGATGCTTTCCATAAACTTTCATCCATCTGTGCAACTTGATTCCTGAAAACCAGCTAAAAATGTCAAAAATCAGCCATTCGTAATTTTGCGGCCATCTTGAAAATGGCAGCCATTTTGAAAATTTTTGAAGGTGCATGCACATCTTCTCATGGTGTTCCAACTTTGTGCCTAGTGTGAATGAATTCTGTCCAGGCATCTTTGAGAAAATAGGCGGACAAAAATCATTGGAAGAAAGAAAGAAAGAATAATAACAAAGAAACGGACCAAAAACAATATATCGTCCCGACTACGTCTGGGCGACATAATGAAATAAATTTTTGAAACAAACACAGGAATGAAATGCTCAAATCTATTCCATAAACTCAATAAGCTAGTTTGTTATGATGTATTAATGTAATTGAGGTCATGAAATATTAAATAGATGTAATAAAAAATGTTTAGAGATAACGTCCGAAATCCAAAATTATCTTTGAATTTTAAAAGTGATACAATATACACAACCAAATATAAATCTGTAAAAAACTTTTAAAAATACTGTGAAAAAATAAAAGGACACAACTTTAATGTACACGAGACAAATGTTTAATCTTTACAAGATAAATTAAGCTGTGGAATAACAGTTTATTTGCTCTCCCAGAATCTTGAAAGGAAAAACACCTTTGTTATGGATTAAGTCAGATTCAAAAAGAAATATGCTCTCGCCTACTGACAGATTAACTTAGAAGATGTCCTAATTACGAAAATTAATGTGGCCATATAAGTTACTTCTGCAGTCAATATCAACACTTTATGGCCCTTTTATGAGCTTTGGAAATAAATTTCAGTACTGACAAAATCAAATGTCACTAAATGTTTTGCCTAATAATATTTCGATTTAATTTATAGTTAATAACAGAAAATGTTTTTGTTGTGTTATGTAATAAATATTGAAAGGATATGGAGTTAATGCACATGACACAAAGTCTCTATGAATACATGGTAGAAATAAGCAATGGAAAAACGCCTATATTGTTGTTCTTTGTCTTCACGTCATCATGATGCCTTCAACAATGACCCTTGCTCATACCTCATACCAATTTCGAGACAGCACTAGCACTGGTTCGAGTGGAATTCCTTGCTAGATATCAAACAACGCTGCATCCATGTCCTTTCTGGTCATGGATGCGGGATCGACAACAAACATATATAAACTGACAATGTGCTCTTACAACCACTATCATCCGCTTCCCGACAAATGCACTGGTGTCTCAAGCTAGGGGACGATTTCAACATAAAGACAAGTCAAGGGCACTCATTAAAGACCCAAGGAAAACTTGACACTATCAAATAGTGATATGTGGCTACTACTGACTGGAATACCATCCGGAAATTAGAAAATAATAAAAGGTTAAATTTGAAAGTATGAGAACTAGTATCTCCATATGCGAGATGCTCTCACGAACACGTACACCATATCTGAAATATAAAAAAGACAGATTAAGAATGTTTGTGTAGCTTTCCTACATACTAGACAGTATGAAATATACAGAGAGCGTTCATTCTCACACGGGGAATCTTTTTACGGACTCCACACTGCAGGAGAGACAAACTACAAAACTGTTTGCTGTATTGCTCTATTCCTACCTTTAAGTCTCAATTATTACAAGGTACTATTTTGCATCATAACAGTCTTAGTGATTCGACACAAACGTTCATGCTGAAAAATTTCATTCATTTGTGGAAGTTGAGGGTCTCGGGTTTCGAATCTCCTTTTCTGGAAAAAGTTTTCAATTTTTACACAATTTATCTAGCCTAAACCGCATGTTCTGAATCCCAATTCGAGCCAACCTTTTTTCAAAGGCTCGATTTGCAAGTGTCTTTACTACTGTAAAAGACTTAATATTAACAGGTATCATAACATCAAAACGAAATTCTTCCACCGGGGTTGCATGTTAAAATAGTGTTTTATCAATGGAGTATGGACATTTCTATGGGATGATTGAAATAGTTCTGTATCCAATGTAATTAACCTTCATACTGTTTAAAAGCTGTATATCTTTATTTTATTCCTATCAGTTGTAATAAATTTGTTTTGGTAAAAACAATGACACGACCATTTCACGGATTGGCAGTGAGAGTGAAAGTTGATTTTTGCTAGTAGTATATTTCCGGTGGAGTGTATTATGAAAGATGTCTTAAAATTTTTGAGGAGGCCCATTTTATATCTAATTAATTAGTTAAGAAGTTTCGCTTTAGTTGAAACGACAGCAAATGTGATATGGTTCTAAGAAAATGACAATTTAATTAAGACAAATAGTAAAAAAAAAACCAATGGTGGTATTATACCTCAACAAAAAAGTGTCCAATAAACTTGTGAAATCAATGTCAGGAAAAAAATCAGAATTTATCTACTACTTACATGTACATAAGAAACTGTATTTACAATTTGCAGTTTATTATGCAACTTGGGTATTTTTGCATTTCAGAAAAATCAAAACCATATGGTAAAGTTTTTTACACTACGTAAAACAAAATATTAAAACTGTACTGTCAAATTATTTTAGTATCTGAGGGGGTAAATCGTTGCTTTTACAAGTCTGTAAGTTTCATTAATTTTTTCAACCTTCAGATACCTAAAGTGTGCCTGAAAATTTCTTTTCCAGGAAATGTGTATGACTTCATTAGAAAAATTTTAATGTACTGAATTTACACGATATTTTTGGAAGGAATTCTTTTCGAATTGCATTTTTATCACGAATTCTTATTATCAGGTGACTAAATTTGCAAAACTTTTCTGCAATCAAAATTTGTGTATGTTTTACCTCCGTTCAGTTCTCTCAAATCTAAAGATTCCTGCAGAGTGCGACCATATATAACAGATCCATCTATGAAGGCTGATTGGCCATTTGCTATCTCAGCATATATTAAAGCTACAAAAAAATCACGTGCAATTATTGATATTAATGGAATTCATAAGCATAACACATAAATATTTCTACTTATTCATCATTTAGGTGCTATGGTGACATTATATCAAGGTATTAAAACCTTAACTAAAGTATTGAGGCGAATGATAAAAAACGTCATTCCACAGATTTGTTTATAGACTTTTTTGTAAAAATATGTTTCAAGTCTGTTGGACTTGAATTTTCAAGTAAACTTTTTGCAAAAAGATTTACCACATAAAGAATTATGTATGCATAGCAAGAACTTGCTTTTTATTTGCTGCTTTTTTTTAAATTTGATTGTTTACTGGTGTTGATGCTTACAATCTAATTCCTTTCGGAGTACAATATCAGGACCATCAATGTTCATTTGGCTTCAACAACAAATATCACACCCTGACAAGGTTAATAAATATTTACTCTACTAGAGCTTGTTTTCCTCTTCGTTTTATTTTTGTTTGTCCTGTTATCTTCATTTTTGTAGCCACTGTATTTTCATATCTGGAATGTTAATTTTTCCAACAGTATTTTTATGTCTAGATTTTGGTATTTTGACTTTTCTTTTATATTTCCATTTTTGGGTTATTGATTTCTGACTTTTCCGTTGTATTAGCTGGTCCGAATCCTTTGATTTCTTTTCTTTTCCGTTGTAATATCTGGTCTGAATCCTTGATTTTTGTCTTTTCCGTTGTTTTATCTGGTCTGAATCCTTGATTTTTTACTTTTCCGTTGTATTATCTGGTCTGAATCTTTGATTTTTGACATTTTAGTTGTATTATCTGGTCTGAATCCTTGATTTTTTTACTTTTCTGTTGTATTTTCTGATCTGATTCCTTGATATTTGACTTTTCTCTCTGCTATTTTTTCGGTTTTTAGTCATTTCGTTAACTATGTCTCAGTTTATTTAGATTAATATTTTGAACATATCACGTCATCGAACGGTAAAAAAAAAAATAAAATATGTTCTATTCATTCATAAAATTACCGTATCATTAATATTTGGTATTGATAATTATATCAATATACCAAAACTTGTGCATTAGTTGGACCAAAGTCAGTTAATCATTATCATTATTATTTATTTCTCCAAGTAAGTCTTACCTGGGTCATTTGCATTCGGATCCGGCACACAGCCTCTTGTTGATGTTAACGAACGCCAGAATGGTAAACAGTGAGAAACGTAAAAATAATCCCAAGAAGGAATCCCAATATTGAGACAGTTGGGACTGGAAAATTAAACACAGAATTAAGTGCAGCACTTTCTATTTTAAACAAAACTGCAATTCATAAGTATTCATTGTATATTTCTTTATAATTAGTAGTTTCCCTTAATGTTTAGACTGGAAGAAAATCAGTTTTATCAAAACTATACACAGTTTCAACCATGAAACAAATATTTCGAATATGCAAATGCGATGTGAACCAATCAATAACAATTACACGATCTAAAGTATAACTTCACTAGACCAAGATCTAAAGTTGTTTTAACAGAGATTTAACTCAGAATTATATTTTTTATAAGGAAGCTATCTATGTCTGCAAAACATAACAACGTAAAAAGATCATGTATCTCTCATCTGGACAAAGGCCTATTTTGACAGTCAAATAAACCCCAATGTAAAAGGTTTCCATTTGCATCTTTATTACGTCATATGTATTACATTATAGTCAAATGATCAACTATTTTCTCCATGCATTGGCAGCCATATTGTAATGTACCGGGGCCTGGGTCTTAAAGACTAAAGTTTTAAACACAATTTTGATATCTTAGTATGCATTTCTTAAATATCCGATGCTAAATTTTGTTCTCTGCTGTTGGTCATGTTGAATGACAAATCTGCACAAACAAAAACAACATTTGGTCAGCGCCTTACAAGTATCGTTCATGGCATGTTTGGTTTAAATCCAAGAGTTTCTCAAAAAGATCTTTCAAGAAAAAAATAACGGCATACTGACCGACCCAAGCAAAGTGAAAGTAAAATCTCATCCTGCCATAGCAATATTTTACCAAAGGATATGGAGTAAATGAGCATGACACCATAACACATATGTTTACTCCAACTGCAATAATTTTAATTAGCTGCACGGCAACTTCGGAAACCAATTCCTCATCAGCAGCACCAGAACTCAAGCATAGGAAATCCATAAATTCAAACATGTCCAAAATGCATCAAATCAAACGAAACCCAAACTAGAGGCTCTCAAGAGCCTGTAGCTCACCTGGTCCAAAGCTAGCATAGACAATAACATCAATGATAAAGGGTCTCACTTTATAGTGTGGTAATAAACCTGAATGTACAAATTTTTCACAGGGGACCAACTAAGGACAATTGTGACCAAGTATGGTTCCAATTGGCCAAGAAGTCTTCAGAGGAGAAGATCTTTGAATGTATTTTCCCATAGGGTCCAATGTGGAACTATATTGTCTGCTGGTTGCCATCTTGGATCTGATTGGAATTGCTGGACACATTTTTCAAAGGA
This sequence comes from Modiolus philippinarum, assembly GCA_002080025.1. Classification (NCBI taxonomy): domain Eukaryota; kingdom Metazoa; phylum Mollusca; class Bivalvia; order Mytilida; family Modiolidae; genus Modiolus; species Modiolus philippinarum. The sequence continues at coordinate 22,540 of MJUU01062086.1, forward strand.
GACAAACTAAGGACAGTTGTTACCATGTATGGTTCCAATTGGTGAAGTAGTCTCAGTGAAGATCTTTGAATGTGTTTTCCTATAGGGTCCATGTTAAACTAAGTTCCCCGCTGGCGCCCATCTTGGATGGGGTCCACAACTTCCATCATGAAGATAAAATGTACTTCTTGACATACTAAACAGTTTTGCTTTAAATCTTTACCTCTATCTCAAATCTTTATTGAAATAAAAGGCAAAGTGTAAAAAGTTACAAAAAAATTGACGAATAAAGGGCAATAACTCCTATATACGTATTCAGATTTTCTTCAAACTTTCTAGGTGGGTAGATCTTGATATGCTGATCATTTTTGTAATTCAATGTTGACCTCTATATGTTATAGTTTTTTTATGAAAATATAAAATATCAACATTTTGAAGATTTCGTGGAAAAAGGTTTTAGAATTTACATAAATTTAGATAGTAGTAATTGAACAAAGTGTACACATCATGTACAAGTACACCATATCTAAGAAAAATAGAGAGCATGCATCCATAACATGGGGAATTGTTTTACCAACTCCACTCTGCATTAAAAGACAAACTCCTGTATGAAATATTGTACGAAAGGTTCTAAAACTTTCCAACAAATTATCAATAGTGCAACTTACTTTCCATGGCTAGTTTCATTACAACAATCTTCAGGATCTGAAATAATTCATATATGTAATAAAAGAACTGGAGTCAGTACTTGCATTATATGTTTTCCCTTGTTTTGTGAACGTGATCATTGAATATTTTCAGAATTTGTGTTATAATTCATAATACTTAACAAAGGTACAATAGGAAACCAATAATTGGTATTATGAAACCTTTGATGTTTTGTGGCTTTGTATGAACAACACTTTGCTGTTCTACTTCATCTTGAATTCATTCTGCAGCATTCAACACTCAGTTCAATATTTATCACAGAATCACGAAGGAAGTTTTTTTTTACTAGATTTGATTTTCACTTTTAGAAATCAACTAAACCAGCCTTTACCTTGATAAAACAGCTGAGTCATTTCAATATATATATATATACATAGATTTGGGCAAAGATTGGTGTCATCCAAATTGCTTCGGATATCTGTACTACATATGCGTGTTTTCGTACGTTACAAAATATATCTGTACTACATATGCGTGTTTTTGTACGTTACAAAAAAAAACTTAATGTCATCACTACAGAAGTTTTACGGTCGACATCACGGTCTTGTGGATCGCTCTGGGATATCTGTTTCCCAGATGACAACAGATCTTTCCCTCTACAACTAAAGTTTGTTTTTCCTCTATCGGATTCGACTTTACTACCGGAGTTGACATGCTCAACACGGCGGGTGTCATATAAGAAGCAGGAGAAGCTTACTCTACCGGTACACCTGATCTCACCCATGGTTTTTTATTGGGTCCGTGTTGTTCATCTGTATGTGTGTCTTCATTTTTCTTTTTTGTCCCGTACTCAAGTGGTGTCCTTGTTTCTTGGCGTGTCTGGCTTTGCCATTGTCCATGGATTGTTCGTTCTTTTGGATGACGGTTCGGTTCTCACTTACCTTTCTAATAGTGTGTTCCGTTCTGATTGGAGATGTTATCAAGTATTTTCTATGGAGGATATATTTAATGCGGAACACTAGTGAAACATAGACGAAAGGTTCCGACAATGAAATTAGTGACAATAGAAAATAGTTGCCATTTGCAATAGGTAATAAATAATCAAATAAACAAAACACAAAAGTATAGTTACTTCAAACTTTTGACAATTGTATCCTATTAGAAACGAGCAAGAAATGGGACACAAGACATTTTCCCGATGTTTATAAATCCCTCATGAAGTATGTTTGAGAAAAATAAAATGTACGCAAGCTTATCGAGTCAATACTCGCCTTGATGTTGTTCTGTCAAAACAATGTCGTGGACGATGAGTTGTCCAAACCATACCATTGTGGTGGTGTGTTTCTTTGAAAAATGTTGATTGTACTCAGCACTAAAACATTCATTACTTAATTCTCTGGCAGTCGGTAGACCACCCATTCTTGGTATGTTATCTTTTGGGTCCGTTCCTAAAGAGCAAACAATATTCATCAAGTGTGATTTGTGTTTTTATTACTAGTTGTCTGAAATTAACAATTAAATATGTACAGTAAAGGCATTATCTGTGAGCACATAAAAGTTTTAACCTGTTAAATTGATTAAATAAACAAAAAAAAATTGTTTATGAATACGAAGCAGTTGAAAAAACTTAAGATTATATGACGAATTAATAAAATATCCACGTAAGGTTGGGTTGATATGCTCATAGCATGATGTTACACAAAAATATGAAATATCTTCTTCCACTTATATATCGATGCACGTTTGAATTCTACTCCAGTAATTAATATCAAGTAAAAATTTCCAATTTGTCAAACTGATAAAACTGCAAAAATTTGCTAAAATATACAGTCAAACCTGTTATTGTGACCACATGTATATTAAGCGATCTCCTGTCTTTTGTGACCAAGTTTTCTTTATCCAAATGTAGTGAATTTCATATTGATTTAACCTGTATAAAATGACCACCTGTCATATGTGACCCTTTTTCAGAGTTCCCTTGGGAGGTCACATAAGACAGTTTTAACTTTATGAACTATATGATACCTTTTTAAATCCTCTCAAGCATTTTGCCATGTCTTAAATTTGTAAGAAAATAATAATTTCCTTCTCAATGACTTATGTGTTTCACTCGTGCATTTTCATGACGACGAGAATATCATGTTCTCACATTTACGAACAGTGCCATGATGTTATCCTTATTGTAAGAACTGTTAACATGATTGTAAATAAAAGAAAAAGCCGGGTTCGCTACAAAATAGACATCTAGATACTTTAATCCAACTAATCACAACAGCATGCCAAGCGACTTTCCTACTTCGGCACAAATGTTTTGATATTTTTCAATAAAGTATGATTTCTTGGTGAAAACAATAAACTCGAAATCCTATTTTCATAACAATTTCAGTTCATCTTGCATCTTTGTATCCTTCGTATCGTTTTGTCGGAATTCCCGAGTTTAACACATACCTGTTTCAAACTGAGGATCTAACATTCTTTCTTGTGCTGTATTTGAAGCTCCCCAGATAGGGTTTACCAGATTGTTACAAGTTCCGTCACTGCTTCTGTATGGCGAGGAAGGGCTACATGTGATGTTTTCGTTGTCACAGACCCTTATTATAGATGCATTAGAAAATGGCCTGAAATTAGAAAATAATTCGAAAATTTTCATGTTTTTGAAAACATTAACAGTTTATTCATTAATACAGAAAATAAGTAAAATGGATAGGTTTATGTTATCATTTCTGTTGTAAAGACAATATTTATCTGCTATTCATGTTTTATCTAATTATGATGACAAATGCAATTCTGCATTGATTATTCTTCAGTATTAAGCGGAGACATGTTTAACTTTTGCTTATGTTTGAAATCCTGTGTTATTTGACTTTATCATTGTGCTACATATTTGATCAGACGAAACCCTGCCAGCTAATATTTTTTATAAATGAACCAATCATCATCGACTCAATTTCACTTCAAAACTGTGTAGCACTTCAAGATTAGAATATTTTTAATACATTTCCACTGACACCAATTTTATTTATTCGTACAGGATTTTGAAAGGATCCGATTTTGCGAAGTCACATATCATGTCACAAAAGAAAGTAATACATAATCCCGCTCCCAAATTAATAGAAATGCATGATTGCCAAGTTCGTAATGTATATTTCACAGTTGATTCGTTACGCGAGAACTAGCACAAATTATACAGACTTTCTCATTAGACATAGTTATTTCCGTGACCACCTTATTAATCACGGCTTAAAAAATTCCTTGTCATATAGATATCAGTCCCTTGTGGATAAATTTGCAGTTTCGGTCCGAATGTAATTCAATATTCTTTTTTACTTAATTTTGGAATAAACATTTCTTTTTCACTGTCTACGACCTTTCAATAGCAGTTGTTGTTGAGTTCCTACCGGACACTACTGCAAAGGAAGGGGAGGTTTGGTGCGCTATAAAACCGCTTCAACCCACCATTTCTTTTGGAATGACTGAACGAAGTCAGGAAAATTACTGTTGACAATATTTTACGGTAGTACTGCATCTGCTTTATAGTTTTACCCTTGGATTTCGACTCTTGTCAAATCGTTTCGGTAATTAGTTCGTCTCAACGAAGTTGAGGGGGACTATTGGAGTACCCCCGGCGTCCACGTCTACGTCCGCGTCCGCGTCCACATTTGGGTGTTTATCTCGGCAACTATGCATGGTAGGGTCATCAAACTTTACGTGCAGGTGCATCTTAGGTTGACTCACAGCCTCCCTGAAAATTAGGCCTCTTTGACCTATATTTTCCGCTCGAACAACTTACATTCAAGTTTACGTCCGAGTTCAGATTTCAGTCACTATACATGTTAGGATCACGTAACCTTGCATATGCATGCATCTCTGATGGTATGTCATCATCCAGACAAAATTAGGTCACTTTGACCTATATTTTCCGATTGAACGACTTACATTCAAGTTTACGTCCGAGTTCAGATCTCAGTCATTATACATGGTAGGATCATGTAACCTTGCATATGCATGCATCTCAGATGGTGAGTCAGCATCCAGGCAAAATTAGGTCACACATTTTCTGCTTGATACTCAAGAGTTAAGATCTCAGTCACTATACATGTTAGGAACATGTAAACTTGCATATGCATGCATCTCTAATGGTAGGTCAGCATCCAATCAATGTGCCATAACGAGGCGAACTTTGTAATCGTTGATTACCAATGTCTTTAATATTATCCTCATTAACCAAACGTGATTAACGATAAATCTGATTGGCTAATATTCATCATCAAACAGGTCTAATCAAATATTGTTTTCAAGTAAATGAAGCAACTAAAGTACTGATTATCTTCTGTGAAATAAACTATCTTTCATTAACAAATGGCAATTATGTAATGATTTGATTATTTAAACAAGGATGCCAACGGATTTACAACGGCAACGATTATCATCACCAGAGTATACAATCTATGTCAGCATGTACCAGTTACACTAAAGTATTGATTTTGCTACATGAATAAATCCAGCCTCTTCCAAGAAAGTAAAAAAAATAGGCTCCTTTTAAAACATTCAATGAAACTGAGGTCAGGGGATTAAAGTTACATGGGACTTAGATTATCTAACTTTTGAAAACAACGGCAGTAGAATACCGAAGGAACAAAGCATAAGATTACACAAATCAAAGTCCAGAGACAAGGCAAAAGCAAGAACACCAGAAGACGGAAGTCCAAAAGACACCACATGCCCACAAAACACTCGAACATTACATATACAACACAAAAAACTAAAGCACTAACAGTGTGAACTCTCAAACAACAAGAGTGACACCAGGTGCTCCGGAAGGGTAAGCATGTCCTGTTCTGTATACAGCACCCGTCACACTGTAAGTGGGTCAATCTAGGGTAAAGTCAAAACCGGTAATGTCAAATCCTGGAAGACGTGAATCTACCTGAAATTGTCAGTTTTTATTTGTGACACTGACATTTCATATCTATCTATGATGTCGTGGTGACGGCCATAGAATTTCTGAAGGGACGAAAGTAACAACGGCTGAACATATCCCTGACTCAGCAGTTTTTGTGACAGTGCTTTTGCTCTTTCNTATATTGCTGCAGAGAACGGAAAAGTTCACAATTGGAAAGTCAAAATCATCACGTTTGTCATATAATCTAGATTTCAGACGTCCATGTTCGTCAATGTATAACAAAAGGCCAAGGTATGAAGCAGAATCGGGTGCATCGGTTGTCTCTTGAAATGTTTAAACAATGTTTGTCATACATGTTGTTTATTTGTTTGTCACCAAACATTTCATGTTTAATGACAATAAAGAATTTGAATTTGAATAAAAAAGATTATTAGAAAGCTTTATTGCAGTGCTCCATAGAATGTATTTTCTTGAAAAAAAAAACTGTTAGAGAGAAATAGGGGTCAATGCAGTAAATATAGTATACTTTCACCAGCCCAGCTGTAAGTACTTCGGTGCTGACCCGAAAAACAGAATCCAAAGATAACAGGAAACACCTACAATGGCCGTAAAACATAGTCACATACCACAAATGTAACTAGAAACTGCACAAGAACAAACCACAATAAAAAAAACAAAAGACTATCGTAAACAAGGATAGGAACTCGGGACAGCCGGACTTGGTACCGGCACTAGCAAAAGCCAGCGGTAGGGTTAAACCGTTTTAAGGGTACCCAAACCTCCCCTTTCTCTGTCCTGTTTCCCTATTGTATAATAAACATACGAATAAAATCCAAAACAGGTAGACTGCTAACTCCAAGACCACAATATAGAAAAGAAGAGGGGACAAGACGTAATTTTGAAAGATAGGTCAAGGAGTGCTTGCCACTATGCTGCCGGATAGCTCAAGGAACCTAGTCTGCTGGTAAAACACCGTCGCACTGCAGAAGAAAGATCAAACTCAAAACTCCCAGATGGGTTTTAAACCGAAAGCCGATTTTATTTGGAAACTTGCAATATCTAAATTTCTGTATTTTTTTTTAAACTAAGGAGTATCTCCCTCATGCAAAGCTCTGTCCTTTCCTGATTTTGGTATTCCATTTAAATCGCATTTGCTTAATTGTTCTCTATCAGTTTTTCACATCTTTGAATTTATGGTCTTCTAAATGTTTAGATTTTATCTGCACTGATGAGACATAAGTTGTCGAAATGGCCATATGCAGAAACTAAATTTACAGTAACTTTGGAACTTTGTTATTTATTTAGATAAAAACAACCATGACGGCTTGAAAATTTTGAATCAACACCTTAAATACTTACTGAATAAATACTCTATGTAACAATGGGTCGTTAGGATCAAATGTATTCGCGTCGTAATAAACTGGAACCATGATGTCATAGTTTGGATCATACTTTGTGTGTTGTGGTTGGTAATCTTGATATTCCTGATGGGAGGGTTGGTAGTCAGGTGCCGTGTTCTCGTGAGTAGAATTAACTTCTTCGTGTTCTCCACCCCAACTCCCCCCTTCGTGCTCTCCACCCCAGGTATCTTCTGAAATGTTGAAAAAGCTGTGGAGTGTTTATTAGTACTAACATTATGTGCAGATAACATCCATTTTTGATTAATTAAATACAACCATACATAAAACAGGGGATTTTTTTTTATCTAAATGGGTGTTATAACAAAATTACCGAACAGAGTTGTCGAGGGCCGAAGTCCATGAGAAAAAAAAACAAATCAGGAAGAAACCACCAGAAAAATTGTCATGCCAAACCTCCCCTTCCATTGCGGTAGCGTCCGGTAGCAACTCAACAGCAATTTGCTATTGAAAGGTCGTAGACAGTTAAATGAAATGATCATCTTAGTACCAAGTAAAAAAAGAATCTTGAATCAGAGTTCGGACCGAAACTTCAAATTTTTCCATAAGGGACTGATATCTATTAAAGAACTTTCTAAATGATCGTATGAGACGGAATTTGTTGAAGCCTTGATTTACATTGTCTAATGAGAAAGTCTGTATAATTTGTGATAGCTCTCGCGTAACGAATCAACTGTGAAGCATACACTCCGTAAGCAGGAGAAGCGGGAATACTACTCTCCAAGTTTGGGAAATTTATAATTTTGATATTAAACTCATTCCTTTTGTTGAAAATTTTGTACTGAAATGACCATTTTCGGCAAATTCGAGATGTACGGCCAAAAAAGGTGTATATCTAGTTGTCTCTGTCGTTTCTTTAATCTCTAGTTCTGGCGGATATATTAATGGGATCCATTTAGCGAAAGATGCGTTATTAATGGAAAGAACATCATCACTAATTGTGCTCTTCTACTCGCAGACTTGTGTTTATATTCTTACGAGACTAAATTTCTTCAGGGACTCGTAAAAGATCATAAAATAAAAGATGCTAGATCCTTAAATCTCACTTATAGATATAGAAAGGCGGTTTGACTGTGCAAGCGATACATATGTGGTATAATATGTCCTTTTCTTTTTGTAACGACAGCCTCCCGTTCAAGAAAATATATCTCATATTGTTTCAGCACAGAGACTGATGTGACTTTGCTTTTGGCGACGCACATTATAGCGAAATTCAATTTAATCGTCATCTTAGCTATTTAAAATTAAGTTACCTTTAAAAAATGGTGGTCATCTTAGCGAATTGAAATTAAGTTACCTCAAAATATGATGGTCATCGTAGCGAATTGAAATTAAGTTACCTATAAAAAAAATGGCCATCGTAGCAAATTGAAATTAAGTTACCTATAAAAAATGATGTTCATCGTAGCGAATTGAAATTAATTTACCTATAAAAAATTATGGTCATCTTAGCGAATTGAAATTAATTTACATTTAAAAAAGATGGTCTTCGTAGCGAATTGAAATTAAGTTACCTATAAAAATGATGGTCATCTTAGCGAATTGATTTTAAGTTACCTAAAGAAATGATGATTGAAATTAAGTTACCTATAAAAATGATGGTCATCTTGGCGAATTGAAACTGAGTTACCAATAAAAAATGAAGGTCATCTTATCGAATTGAAATTAATTTACTTAAAAAAAATGATGGTCATCGTAGCGAATTGAAATTAAGTTACCAATAAAAAAAGATGGTCACCTTAGCGAATTGAAATTAAGTTACCAATAAAATGATGGTCATCTTGGCAAATTGAAATTAAGCTACCTAAATTCAACTTATCTTAGCGAATTGAAATTAAGTGACCTATAAAAAAATTACAGAAAATTTAGCGATTCATAATTTTATGACACCGATATAGCAATTCATATAGAAATTTTAGATATAAAAATCACAAATTATATCAAAATGCTCGTGCTTTAAAACAATGTACAAATTTAGGCATAAACGTCTTCATATTTTTCTGAACAGGCCGATTGCCAACCCGAATGTGAGCTATTTGAACTAACAAAGAGTTTGTTTCAAAAGTATACTAATGTAGGAATCATGAGGAAACTTTTGGAAAACCCCATTGTTTCAAGTACAGGGCAAATACCGATCTGTACCCTTTATCACATTATGTTGTGAAGACACCTGTAAAGGGCATCCTTTTAGTCACTAAAACGTCCCCTTTTTCGCTAAAAATGTCTTCTATACTAACACATAGCTTGTCGTCACGATTAGATTGGACCTATCGGTTAGATTTGACCTATACTTAAGTCATTTACAAAAACAGTAAAATGTATTCTTAAAGATCTATCTAATATTCTTTATTCAAATTTTTATTCCTAGATGTTATAAAAAATTAAAGAATAATACAAAAAACACAAGTATAATATTATGAAATCGTACCTGTCCAGTCTCCAGATACAAGTGATAGTTGTATGAGCAGCAGCAATATAGTTAAAGATTTGTCCATCCCGTTCACTTTCGTCTTCAGTTTGAAATGGTATTTTTAGGACCAATAAATGTTAAGAGACAAGATACAAAGAATTTTTCTTGCTTTCTTGATCTGAAACAAGATGACAAATTTTAGTAACAGATTTCTTCGTAACATGTGCAAAAAAACTGTGTAGGCAAAAGAAAGATTAAAGTGACATTTGTGAAAATACTTTGTCTAATGGTGTAACACGTTCAATGATTATACGAAAACATATTAAATGTAATTATTGGGTTTATGTACCGAATTCATAGTTTTTTGCAATATTTTGAGAATTGAAAAACGGCAATATTATTGAAATATTGAACCCTATAAATATGTAGAAATAGCATACTTGTGTGGTTGTTCCAATCTTCTGACTTGTTCTTATGACCATGAAGATGAATAAAAGACTGAGAAAAATGGCCGAAAACTATACACGTAAATTCCAAAAGGCCACAAGTGGAACACTTCAATAGTAATTCAATATTTATATCATCGGTTTTGTTAAATTTTCTTAAAAGCGCATTTCAACAACTTATGTTTCATCCGTGCAGATTAAACCAAAACATTTTGAAGTCCATTGATAGAGAACAAATAATCATAAGGGTCTTCTAAAACCAAAGGATTAACTCCCTCCATCGCAGTTTAGTCCTTAGCTATATTTGATATTACTGATTATTCAGATTCGTTTGGTTTAATGCATTTTAAACATTTTTTGAAATTATGGATTTCCTTTGTTTGGGTTCTAGTGCTGCTGATGAGGAATTAATTTCCGAAATGGCCATACAGCTCATTAAAATTATTGCGGTTGGAGTAAACATATGTGTTATGGTCTCATGTTCATTTACTCCATATCCTTTCGTAAAATATTTAATTTGGCTAAGGACAGAGCTTTGCATGAGGGATATACTCCTTAGTTTTAAACAAAATTTTGTTAAATTTAGAATTGCAAGTTTCAATAAAATCGGTTTTCAGGTCAGCACGAAGTACTGACTACTGGGTTGTTGAATAAAGGTGTGCTTTGCTCATAGTTGTTCTAGATTATTCTAAACATAATTGGGTTTTTAGGCATTCAAAGATGATAGAACAGTGCAAATTCTTTGCAAAAAATCAAGATTAAACTTCCAATCACTTCACGTTAACAGTATGATCGATGCCATATCAAAGTCAGTACAAAGTTTTAAATGAATATCAAAATGAAATGAAATTAAAATATATAGGGAGTTTGATCTCATTCCAAAATTTTTTTTGATATGTAAACAACATAAATTATATGGTATTAAAAAACATTTAAAGTTTGAACAATGCAAAATATGAACAAAATTTCTATAAAATTCACTGAAAAATTATCCCCAGAAATAGTCATAATCCCCATCATTTCTTTGTAAAAACGTTAACTTCTTAAATTAAAGTTTCGTGCTGAATTGAATGATGACCTCCAATTTCCAATTAACATTGTTAAAAATAAAACAGTAACATTTCAACACAGAAAATTTCACGAAAATTCACAATAAAATTAAGGCTTGCAGATACCTAGTAGTATTTGGAAGTCACCATTTCCTTATCGATAAAAGACACATCAAATTGAAAATGGTCATCCGAATTTTTTCTCGATAAATCGACTTTTTTCCAAAATATAAAGATTGAACTTTTTGAAAAATTATAATACGACTTCAGTTTTACAGATAAAAAACCAGGAGGAGAGAATTTTGATGTAATGAGAAAATATGCTTACAGTGTTGACTACTACCTTTATAATACATCCAACGCTTCGCAACTAACAAGTTCCAAAATCCTTCATGACAGAATTCACCGGATTGATTGCTTCAAGTAAAATTTGACAAATTTTTCACGTAAATTAAGTGAATCTACCGGGTGTATCTAATATTTTAAACAGAAAGGCAATGAAGAATTAAGGTTAAAGGCCCCTTTTTCAGTCCAATGTTAAACCTATGGAAATTTTATGTAAAACCCCCAGCCATAACGGCTTGTTGGTTCTTCACCAAACTTCGTTTGCATATAGCTGTTTCATTTATGCATACAAAGCTACCATTCGTTGCAAGGTTTATGAACAAAAGAATGAGTTATTTATGATAATCAATATAAAAAACGGCAAATCATTCGAACAGACCGCATTTTTGTCCCAGAAAACATCCAACTACCACAAAATTTTCAAGATTTTTTCTGTTAAATCATAAAATTTGTTGATACTAGCATAGAATGATGGTAGCTTTGCATGGGCAATTATCTCAATAATTTGCAGATGAATTTTTGGAATAAAGCAACAAGCCGTTTAGGCTGGGGGTTTTACATAAAATTTCCATAGGTTTAACATTGGACTGAAAAAGGGGCCTTTAACCTTAATTAATATCATGGATATTTCCACTCAACAAGATAAGAAAAGTAAAACTTTACTAAAGAATCTATTTATAAGAACGTTTGTGTCTTCTTTTCACGAATACTAAATTAAAAATCAAATAACAAAGACCAGTTAATTTTAGTTGAATGTCCCTTTTACAATGATGTACTAAATATATATTGACATTGAAACAATTGAAATCTTCCCAAGGGCGGTGGTTGATTATCACGAATTCATTTCTGAGATTTTCATAACCTTTGAATTTGATTTGTTTTGAACAGACGCCACTTATTGAAATATAATGCTTATCAGTGAATCTAAATGTATCTTAAAAACGATATTATAGAAGCACCGTATGATGAATTTTGTGTCTCGCTTCATCGTGTGACATATAATTTTTAAAGGTGCGCAAAATATACTGAAATATTCCTAATGATCATAACAGCTTACTATGATTTCTATGCAATCGTAATATGTGCAGTTTTTATTAGACATTTTTACTATTCATCGTCAAACCGAAACCGAACCCAAACCATATCATACAGAGTCAAGTGTGTTTCGTTTCTCCTTGTTGCATGTATAATCAGTGTCTGCTGTATGGCAAGCCATTTCCCAATTTTTACAGAATTAAAAAAAGACTAATTTTTCATTATTCATCATTTATTTAGGATGGCAAATAAACATGTTTTCTTACCTTTTTCGTATCTGTATTCCTGTTGATCTGCATATCTCACGAACTCTGTTTGCACTTATATTTTGTCCTTAAACGTGAATGAAAGACTTAAAGGTTCGTTCATGAGATTTTAGTTTTACTGTTTTAACTCTATCTTTATTAATGTTTTCAATCTTATTTCACTTAAAACTTTAAAGAAGTTTTTAGCTCACCTGGCCTAAAAGGCAATGTGAGCCTTTGCCATCACTTTGCGTCCATCGTCCGTCGTCCGTCAACAATTTCAAAAATCTTCTCCTCTGAAACTGCTGAGCCAATTGTAACCAAACTTGGCCTGAAGCATCACCAGGGTAT
>MJUU01062086.1:35869-75660 GCA_002080025.1 Modiolus philippinarum
AAAAAGGCGGGAAAATTCAACATTGTCTGATTTCAATGAAATTTGGTTTCCAAGTGGATATTGATGTTGCTACTGCAATGCCGGTGTTGAAAATTGTTTCTTGACTGCCATTTTCATAATGGCTGCCAAAAAGGCGGGAAAATTCAACATTGTCCGATTTCAATGAAATTTGGTTTCCAAAAAGGTATTGATGTAACAACTTCAAAACTGATGTTAAAAATTGTTCGTTGACCGCCATTTTCAAAATGGCTGCCAAATCAACATTGACTGATCTCAATGAAATTTGGTTTCCAAGTGGATATTGATGTCACTACTGCAAAACCGGTGTTGAAAATTGTTTGTTGACTGCCATTTTCAAAATGGCCGCCAAAAAGATGGAAAAATTCAACATTGTCCGATTTCAATGAAATTTGGTTTCCAAATAGATATTGATGTCGTAACTTAAACACATAATTAGTTGACTGCCATTTACCAAATGATGTCTCGACTTCAAAACTGGTGTCGAAAGTGGTCCTTAGTAAGACAATTTGTCAAAAAAGCCCAACAAAGAAGTACAGTAAAACATGATCAGACTTAAAATAGAGTCCAAGTTAATGGTGGTGTTTGCTCCACCAAAGTTTGAGAGACTGAAGTTCAACTGTATAATTTACAATGTTAGCTTGATTGTGGCAACTGAAAGCCAGGTGAGCGATATAGGCTCCATGGAGCCTCTGGTTTTATATTGCAACATACATGAATTTTAGTATGATTAAGGTGTCAAAAGTTGGAATTTTAGTTTGCAGGTTACGTTCGATCCTTAAAATGCTCAAAGCAATTCAGGTATTTTTTAAATTCAATTTCATCATATCCTTTTGAATCAATTTTCATATGTTGCGATATACAAATTGCATGACTTTAAGCATAAAATTTTTTTTTTAAATTAATACTTTTTCGTTTGTCGTTTAAACTCAATATCTACAGATAAACTGAACAATTATGGCTCTTCAAAATGATATTTCAAATATCCCTTTTTTCAAAAGTGTTTAAATGTTGCGATATACAAATTTCATCAATTGCAGGATAAACTAGGTATTAATATGAGTCTGTGGTTTAAGCTCACTGTCTGAACATTACCAAAACAATTCAGGTTTGAAATTTTTTATTTCATTAGATGCTTTTGAAGGAGTTTAATATGTTGCATTAAACAAATTTCATGAATTTTGCTTAAATAATTAAAAAAGTAAAAGTCTTACCTTTAAATCTTTTTAACGCTAAAATTCATGAAATATCGAAACATATATAACTCCATCAGAAGAATATGATGAAGTAAAATTTTGAAAAACTGAAATGTTTTGGCAAAGATTTTCGAATGTTTTTAATGCTTAAATTCGTGAAATTTGTATTTCACATGATATAAATCTCCTTCTAAAGCATATACGAAATATTTTTTCAACATACCTTTCTTAAATTAATGACTTAAAATCTTACTTTTCATGCCTTGTTTATGGAAAAATTCAGGAATTTTCATATCGCAACATATTAAACTGTTCTGAAAGGGTATCGTGAACTGAAATTTTTAAAGAAAAGAATTGTTTTGGTGATTTCTCAACATGCTTAAGATTTGCCGTAAAATGCAGACTTAAAGTTCTTCCTTAAGGCATTTTTTATGCTAAAATTCTTTAAATTTATATATCTCAACATATAAAACATCTGCAAAAGGATAAGATGAAACAATTTTTTTTCGAGAGAAAAAAAAAACAGAACTGTTTGTTGATTTTTATAGACTAAATTAAATCGTAACATTTTTCTTATTATACATTATTTATGCCAAATCTAATTAAATTTATATAAAGCATCATATAAAACTCTTTCCAAAGGATCTGATGAAAAAAAGATAAATAAAGATCGAAGTAAGCTGCAGACTAAAAATCTAACTATGAAAAAAAAATTATCCAGTGGTTTAATGACATAGCTTTTAAAATTGTAAATCTGAAAAGGCGCAATTTACAGCTGTTAAAGTGACCTTAAAGAGTCGAAATTGAATCCGAAACCTCCAATGACTCGCGAATCAGCTGTTCGTTCGCACCTACAAGCACTAGTCTATTATTATTATATAGCTAAAAATATAAAGGGCTATGCCGAGCGCAGCATGATACGACCGCAGCATGTCGACCCCAGAAATATGAACAAGTGTAATTTAAAAGTGAATGTGGAAACAGTAAAGTGCTTGACACGGTAACTTGATGGACACATTAAGGAGCTTGACACAGTAATTAGCTGGACATAAACTTCGGAAAATAAAAATTAGCACTTCTGATGCCTGAAAGCACAGAAATTGTAAGAGTTGTGCTTACCTCTGGCAGCTTACATCAAGATGAATCAAAAGAAAAAATCCCATCGAAATCCGATTTAAAATTACGATTTTACATATTTTCAAAAATTGCAATTTCGGCCCAAGAAACGGTAGAAGATTGTATAACTCAGACAGCTTACAACAAGAGAAATCTAAAGAAAAAATTCAATCGAAAATAAAAATTTTAGGTAACCTGCACATTTGCATTTTGGGCCCCGTTTGGACCCTTATAGCCCAAAAAGGAATAAAGTTAAAAAATTTAATAGTTAGATTTTCTCGGGAATCAATTGAAAAAAAACTGCATCAGAATCGGACTAGAAATAAAAAAAATGAAATTTTTGGGATTCCCCATTTGGGGCCTCATTTATCTCATAAACGGTACAAGCGACGTGAAATCCGTTGACATACTACTGATGGGAAATTTCTTCAGGAGTACACTGAAAGAAACCCCATCAAAATCCGATCGATAATAAAACTTCTACAGCTAAATATGTGAAAACACCCAATTTTGCCCTTTTTGGTCCCTATCTTACAAACGGGAGGGGCCACAATGACCAAAACCTATCCACACCTTTCTTTTCTGCCAAGGAACATTGTGTTAAAATTTCATAAGAAATGATCATTTTGAACCTAAGTTATTGGCCAAAAACAAAAGTGTCTACAGACAACGACGCCGACGACGACAACGACGACGACAACGACGACAACGACAGCGCCATACCATTATACGACCGCAAAAAATTTTGCGGTCGTATAAAACTTAAGAAGGTTGAATAAAGAAGAAAATAATAACCAATAACTTGGCAAAACGGTTTTGATTGGTTTAATTAAATTGTGAAATGGGGTTTCCATTTCTGATTAGATGAACTTTAAACACCTAATTGCGATTTCCCATTTCTCATGTCTCATTGGTTAAAACTACTATTTGCGTTTTCGATGTAAACTGAATTCCGATTTTGATCAAAAACACTAGTTCCAATTGATTTCGATTAGAAATTGTATTTTTTGTGCGAAATGCTAGGTACTTTGCAGAAAATATGACCTTGTACGATAAGAAACTCCAGATTTCGTGTGAAATAGCTGACATTTCGTATGAAAACCCTAGTTTTTGAATAATAAGTATTCTGCATTTTTGTGTACAATTTATTTATCTCATGAACGTTACAAGTGAACATAAATTTCTTTGCATACACCAGATTCTACAGTAAACCCCCTTTTTGGCCCCTTTTCTAAAAGGGGTTGGGCCAAGATCCAAAATAAAAATAAAACAGATAGATGCCAAGAGTAAAATTAGTTCATAATCCTTCAACTAGCACCAAAGTTATGCTGTCCAAACGCCGACCCCGACAATGCCGCAAGCACCATAACTTTTGCAGTCGTATAAAAACGTTAAATGCAATAAAGGATCAAACGGAGTCAACAAAAGAAATTGCTCAATAAAAAATTAACAATTTTGGATTCTTTAATCGAATTACAAATTACTTATGCTACATTGTATTAATTAACGATTGAAAGTCTAATGTAATGATTTGAAAAAGAAAGCTGAACAAATGAACTAATGAAATGATTTAACATTGTGAACTCACTTCATTTTGTATGTGCTGGTTTTGGTTTCGGCGATGAATAGTAAAAATGTCTATAAGTAACAAACAACATTAAAATTGTAATATGACTTCAATTTTACAGTTTAATTCGGGTTCAAACTACAAGTGCTTTAGTTTTGTGTGTTGCCTTGTATATCATATTGTTGAAATTAAGTGTTGTCTTCGTTAGTGATGTTTGTGGTACGAATTTGTCCTTGTTATTGCCCGAATACTAAATAGATTTACAGAAATCGTCCAAATATTTTACCCTGTTACTGTTTGAGGTTTAGAGAAGTAACGCGTACCATGAATTTATAAGTGCTTCTGTCTTCGGGTAAGAAAATGACATCAACCGATACGCTACAACACATATTATATCTTTCAAAACAACGAATGTCTCGTTAACTGGTGACGTGTACTGTATACAGGGCAGGATAAGTTTACCCTTCCGGAGGACATGTTGTCACTTTATTTTACTGATAATGCTTCAGTTTTGATTGTTGTATTTGTGGTGTTCGTATGTTTTGTGGATGTATAGTGTCTTTAGTCTTCTGGCGTTTTTGCCTTTGCATTGTCTCTGGACTTTGATTTATGTATTCTTGGGCTTTGTTCCTTCAGTATTCTACTTCTGTTGTTTTTTATCAAAAAAAATAAAAGAAAAAAAAACTTTATATTTTTTTTTCTTTTTGAAATCGGATTAAAATATTTGTTGAAATGTGAAAGTTACTGTAAACCTTCTCTCTGCTTATGACTATCTCGACAATGTGTGTGTCTTCAGTGCAGATAAAATCATAACAATGGAAATCGAAAAATGCATAACAGCTGATACACAACCAATAATCAAGAGGATCTAGATTGTACACAAAAATTAACTGAGGACAGAGCTTTGGATTAGGGAGATATTCCTTTATTTTTAACAAGATTTTCCCATATGAGAGTTCGTAATCAAATCAGTTTTTGGGCAGCAACTAATTACTGGACAATTTGATTTGTGAAACTTTCTGTTTAAGATAAAATCTGTTGAATAGAATGAACACTCTGAATAAACAATGAAAGGTTATGCAGTAGATACAAATGCCAGACAGTCTTTATAAATACATGGTAAAATCATGGAAGAAATAAAACGTGTTTTCCACAATTTGCTATTTTTTTATGTTTCTACATCAATCGAGATATATTTAATACCAGTTTACAAATTTACATGAAGAATAAAACGATTTACTCCATTTTCACTGGGACTTTGAATTTCACCTTCAAATGAACTTTGTTTTTCGAATTGGTCAGTCTTTTAGACAGTAAGAATTAAAACGTTTTTTTACACACATAAAAAAAGAATTCAATGTAATCTATATTTTATTCAATAAAAAAAACAGAATGAAAAAATATAGACAAAATGCATTACATCCAGGATTCAGAACCTTTATAAATCCTACTCCTACAAGTGTATTCACAAAAATATAACTAACAAATGTATAACCATGCTCTTGGTGGCTTTGAGTTGTTATTGCTCCCCTTAGGGTCGTTGTCTCTTTGACACATTCCCCGTTTCCCTTCTTTTTCTTATCTTATATTTGTTACACAAAGAAATTTTGCAAAAATAAATGTATTTGATCAATCATCTTTATTCATAAACAAGTGTGGACCCAAATTGATGTCTCGCCCGTCCCTGTTGGCCACTAAATTGATGTAAAACGTCAAACTGACTTAAATCAGAAAAACTTAACATGTTCGCTATAGTAAAATTAGGGTAACTAACAAAAGTAATAAAGCAGACTGTCATGCACTACCCAAATTAAACCAACCTAAATGCCAAATTATATCATTGACTTACCACTAATAAATACTGAAAAATCAAACACGTTCACTAGACCGTGAAAATGACATCTAGGGCAAAAGCAAATACCAGACTGTCAGTTTCCACCAAAGACCAACCCATTTACTAAAATACAATTGACCTACCATTTATAGATAATGGAGAAACTCAACATAATCACTGGACCATGAATTTGAGGTCACAGACATAAGTCATATGGCAGACTGCCATCTACTACCCAAGACCAACACACATACCAAATATCATTGACATACCACTAATAGATACTGAAAACTTAACATAATTACCGGACCATGAAATTGATGTCACACACAAAAACCATAAAACACACCATCATGTACTTCATTAGACCAACCCACAAACTAAATATCATTGATGTACCATAAATAGTTACTGAGAAATTGATCTGATCAGAAAAACTTAACATGATTACTAGACCATTAAGGTCATGGATAAAAACCATATTACAGACTATCAAGTACTACCCAAGGCAAACCTATATACCACATATCATTAACCTACCACTAACATTTACTAAGAAACTGAACTAACAACAAAAAATTAACATGTTCATTGGACCGTAAAATTGAGGTCACAGACAAAAGCCATATAGTAGACTGTCATGTTCTACTGAAGACCAACCTATATATCAAATATCATTGACCTTACACTTATAGTTACAGAGAAAATGACCTAATCACAAAAACTTAACATGCTCACTAGACCGTGAAATTGAGGTCAAGGACAAAGGCCAGATGACAGACTGTCATGTACTATATAAGACCAGCCTACAGACCAAATATCATTGACCTACCACTTATATTTACTGAGAAACTAACCTAATCATTAAAATTTAACATGTTCATTGGACCGTGAAATTGCGGTCATAGAAAAAAGCCATGTAACAGACTGTCATGTACTACCCAAGACCAATCTACATACCAAATATCATTGACCTACCACTTATAGTTACTGAGAAAATGACCTAATCACAAAAACTTAACATGTTCATTGGACCGTGAAATTGAGGTCACAGACAAAAGCCATGTAGCAGACTGTCATGTACTACCCAAGACCAACCTACATACCAAATATCATTGACCTACAACTTACAGTTACTCAGAAAATGACCTAATCACAAAAACTTAACATGAGTTTTACACCGTCGCCGTCGCCGTCATCATACTTTCGTCACGGGCGAGACAAAAAGGAACTACTTTTATATACATGCATCAAAATCATATTTAATCGATCATTAATTCACAAAAACACTAAGATACCCTGTTCATTCATTTTACACAATACAAAATTCCTAAAGTTAGCCCTAAATGAATGCCATGCACTATAGTCTTCAGTAACTTGTTAATATGTAAAATTAACATAAATATACTGGTTCATTGTGAACTAACACATGAATATAGTTATTGACCATAATATTTCATTTGTTATATAGTTGCAAAGTTGAGTTCTTGGTTCTTGAGTTATTGTTATCGTCAATTAGTTACAGAAATAAGGAGGCGGGATGCATACATTCTCATTTTATTATAACCCAAAGATACGCCATGGGTATTCTTCATTAAATTTAGTGTCCCTGAAAAGAAGAGGATTTTTAACAATAAGGGCAATTCGGCTCCCATAATTTTGATGAAGGTTCAACAACAAGAAATAAATTTTTGTCTATTTTTTCCAAAATTCGTTTCAGAAGTATTTTAGTTCCTGCATGATGTGACCCGAAAATTGTTTTCATGTAGAAACTTGCAACACTTAAAGTGTAGAAAATAAATATTTAAGGATGATCTATCTCTTGCAATATCTCCATCCTTAGCATATTTTGGCTTTCCAGTTCTATGTCAGATTTTTGGGTTTACTGTCTTCCAAATTTTCAAATTTTATCTGCACTGAAGAGACATAAGTTGTTGAAATGGCCATATGCAGAAACTTTTACGGTAACTTCGGTACTTTGTTAGTTATACACAGATATCGTAACTCATCACTTTGGCAAAACAACTTGTAGCAAAAGAAATTACTGAACAAAAATACTTCCAAAGCACAGACGGTAGGGAACAATGGCAGAAGAATACCGAAGGAACAAAGAACAAGATTACATAAAACAAAATCAAGAGACAAGGCAAACGTAAGAACACCAGAAGACCAAAGACGCTACGCCGCCACAAAACGTGACTCGTTAATATATAGTAGAGTGAAGGGCCCTTTACTTTTTCAATATTCGTATCGAATGATTGATCTTGCAATTTAGTCTTTTTTATCAGTAAGTTGAAACAGGTAAGTATAATAGAGAATAAAATAAATAAAGAAATAATGATTTTCACGATCCAATATTTTCTATTTATGTGACATTTCCTCTTGATTTCGTTCCATAGGTTGCGCCTATCATCATATTAAATATTGTTTTGATTTCAGGAGATTTCTTTTCAAACATACGAGTAGACATGTAACCTGTTTGAAGCTAAGGTCATATTAATAAAATACAAACACAGAATTTAGTTTATGAAAAGTAAGTGAGATCCGAACCGTCAGTCTAAAACGAACAAACCAATGACAATGGCTGTGTCGGAAAAACAAAGAAACAAAGACATAACACGAGCACGGCACAGAAAAGAAAATGAAAACATACACATATACAAAAATGAATAACACGAACCCAATAAAAAAACATGGGTGAGATCAGGTGCACTGGTAGAGTAAGCATCTGCTTCTTATAAGACAACCGCCGTATTGTACATGTCACCTCCGGTAATAAAGTCAAATCCGGTAGAAGAAAACCAAACTTTAGTGGCAAAGAGAAAGATCTGTTGTCATCTGGGAAACAGATTTCCAATAGAGGTCCACAAGATCGTTATGTAGATTGTCATTTCCACTAATTATGTCTTTAAAGTAAACATGAAATCAAAATATTTCAAGACCATGAACCGTCAGATGTATAGAACATATAAGTAATAGCATCTAAATGGAAAGCTAAAATCATCTAGGACAAACATTTGCATGAATGAGCTTAACTTTTAATATGGAAGTTTTCCAATAAATTGTTTTTCAAGGAAGACAATAAGTACTCTAGTCTTGGGCTAACAGGGACTAACAAATAGCAAAACAGCATCGATCGGGTGGTAATAAACAAAAAATAACGATGAAAGTTAAGATTCTGCCAACGGCGAACGGAGTGTAGCATCATTAATAAATAAAATATTCCCAATTCTTATTACAGTTCACATCTTAATATAAAGCAAATCCCTATGTTAATGAACTGTCGTAGCACGAAACTTGGCAATTACCTGCAAATGTTTAGAAAGAAGGATAATAGGCTTGGCATTTTATTTTTTGTTTACTGTAGAAAATATACTGACCATTTGTAAAACTGGTTATATATTGTCATGTGAAATGAAAACAGGATCAGTTATTTTCTGGTTTAATGGTTACAAGTAAACTAAATTAACAATTAAAAATACAACACTGGCTGTTAATACAGCGTAAAAAGTGTTAATCAGACATTATAATTGTACCGAATTATCAATAACACATTAACAGAAACTTCGGTATTTTGTTATTTATTACCTCTGGGCTGATGCCTCTGCTGGTGGACTGTTAGTCCCCGAGGGTATTCACCAACCCAGTGGTCAGTACTTCGGTGCTGACCTGAAAACCGATTTTATTGAAACTTGTAATATCTTACTTTTACGTTTCGTTTAAAAACTAAGGTATATCGATCTCCCTCATGCATAGCTTTGTCCTTAGCTTAATTTTGGCTTTTCTATTTAGATCCTTTTGGTAATTTGTTCTTTACAAGTTTTACACGATTTCGGTCCATGGACTTCAAAATGTTTTGGTTAGATCTGCACTGGTGAGACATGAGTTGTCGATATGAGCATATGCAGAAAATAAATTAACAGTAACTTCGGTATTTTGTTACCTCGAACACATAATTGTACCAAGTCATCAACTGATAAACTAAGGTTGAAATTAAAAAAAAACAGATGTATAACTAGAAATGTGTCGCTTAGATGGTAAAAAAATAGTAATGGTGAATTACATGATACCCCGCCACGTTTCACAAAATTTCTCAGTAAAAAGGGGCATAACTCCAGGACAATGTGTATCAATGAACCCAAAATTATACTTGGCCTGTGTTTTGTGGTAAACAATTTACATACCAAGTTTGATGACATTATGTTATTTCATTCACAATTTATGAGTACGAAACCCTAAATTTTGCAAAATTTCAAAGTTTCAAGGGGCATAACTCCGGAACCCCTTGGACCTCTGAACCAAAAATCGAACTTGACCTGAGTCTTGTGGTAAACAACTTACATACCAAGTTTGAAGACCTTACATTATTTCGTTCACAAGTTATAAGTCGGAAACCCTAAAATTCGGAAAATTTCAAAGTTTCAAGGGGCATAACTCCAGAACCCCTTGGACCTCTGAACCAAATATTCCACTTGATCTGAGTTTTGCGGTAAACTACTTACATACCGAGTTTGAAGACCTTGCGTAATTTCGTTCACAAGTTATTAGTCGGAAACCCTAAAATTCGCAAAATTTCAAAGTTTCAAGGGGCATAACTCCAGAACACCTTGGGCCTCTGAACCAAAAATTCAACTTGACCTGAGTGTTGTAGTAAACAAGTTACATACCAAGTTTGAAGACCTTGTGTTATTTCCTTCACAAGTTATCAGTATGAAACCCTAAAATTCGCAAAATTTCAAAGTTTCAAGGGGCATAACTCCAGAAACCCTTGGACCTCTAAACCCAAAATCGAACTTGACCTGAGTTTTGTGGTAAACAACTTGCATACTAAGTCTGAAGATCTTAACATATTTCGTTCACAAGTTATCAGTCGGAAACCTTCGGGGGACGGACGGACGGACAGACGGACAGACGACGGACGGACACACGACTGAGGGTATCACATAATACCACGCCATTTCGTGTGGCGGGGTATAAAAACGATAAAATAGACAAGGTTATTAATTATTAGAAAATTTAAAAAGGCAACTATATATATTTCTGTTCAAAACATACATTTTGTCGTATTTCCAAACATCAAGGCTAAAGGTCTGTAACAACGGCAGCAGGATACCGAGCAGGGAACAAAGGAATGGTATTTAGGGACCGACCATTTAACCTGAAGGGGGGGGGGGTTATGGTTTTTTTTTCTGGACAGAAAATTTTTTTCGCGCTTCGCGCGAAACAAATTATTTATTTTTTGCATGCGTATCAACAAAATATTTTTTTTCAAAATGAACATTATTTTTTTTGCCAGAAAGCCCCCTTCAGAAATTTTTTTTTTCATCATTTTGGCAGCCAAAATATTTTTTTCACATAAAATCAGATCCAAAATATTTTTTAGAAAAAAACCATAGCGCCCCCCTCCCTTCAAGTTAAATGGTCGGTCCCTTACAAACATCGAAGTACAAAGACATGACAAAAATGAGAACACAGAAACAATGAAAGCTACAAAGCACAAAATTATGTATAAAAAACATTCAAAATCAAGGCACTCACAGTGCAAACTCCCATGAAACTGGGAGTGACATCAGGTGCTCCGGAAGGGTAGGCATGTCATGCTCTGTTAACAGCATCCGCTACACTGTAAGCGAGTCACTCCGGAAAAAAGTCAAAATCGATATAGTTAAATCCGAGAAGACGTGAATCTAACTGAATATGTCCGCTTTCATTTTGGACACTGAAACGTCATATCTCTCAATGATGTTATGGTGACGGCCATAGAACTTTTTGAGGGATGAAAGTAACATAGGCCGAACAAATTCCTGACTAAACACCTTTTGGTAAGTGTTTTTTTTGCTCTGTTCAATAAACACTGTCTGTGTAACCAATCAAAATACTCAGAAAACCACTGCGTGGTTGCCAAGTAATGATGTAAGTAAAACAAAGTAAATGTATATAATAGTTAACGTGACAATTTAGAATTCGGATTTAAAATTATTCATAACTACCCTTCAGGAGAACCTGAATATACCTCCAGTTTTTGTTTTAAATGTCTTGATTGAGTGGCGTTTTCATTTATTCCTGTTTATTTGTTTTGTCTGCAAAGCTTTTGGATATTTTTATCTTCGTTGTCTTTTTGCTATAGTATTCGTTTGTCCACGTATTCTTAAATTGCCAGACTGAATAATGGCTCTGTTCATTACACCATTTTAAGTCATTTATGCCTACTTGAAAGCTTGATGTACATGTAACACAAAAATCAAATTAAAACTCATTCTTCAACAAAATATGATGGAAGATTTCTCTCTAAAATATACAATCTCAAATTTCAAAAAGTATCACATTCAAAAATACAGCTACAAACTAGAGTATATGTGAGAGATTCACAATGCAAGTGTAAAAATAGTGAGATTATTAAATGGGATTCACAATATATTTACAAGCAATAGCAAGATTTGTACGAAATTCACAATATATTTTACGCAAGCAATAGCAATTAACAAATATATTTATCAACTGTAGCAAGATTTGTATGAGATTCACAATTTATTCATTAGCTAAAGGATGAGCTGTATGAGATTCACAATATATATTTATCAGTTATAGCAAGATTTGTTTGAGATTCACAACATATTTTAAGCAAGCAATAGCAAGTTTTTACTAGATTAGCAATATATTCATCAGCAATAGCAATACTTGTACAAGATTCACAATACATTTTTACCAAGCAATAGAGATTCACAAATATATATTTATCATCTAAAGTAACAGTTTTGTATCAGATTCACAATATAATTATCAAGTGTAGCAAGATTTGTGTGAGATTCACAACATATTCATTAGACATAGTAAGAATTGTAGGAGATTCAAAATATACTTATCAGCTATAGCTAGATTTGCATGAGATTTACAATATATTTGTGAAAAACAGCCAAAATGTATAAGAGATCAATTATATATGTGCAAAATAGTTAAAATAAAGTAAAACATGAGATTCAAAAAATATTTGTGAAAAATTACGAGAATACACTAGCAGTTCACGATGTATTTTTGAGAAATAGAGAAAATATACATGAGAGTCACAATACATGCATGTGTAATGTGTAATGTTGGAATCTTAATTCAAGAAACAGATGTCATTTTAACAAAATAATAAAATTTTTGAAACTCAGTTGAAAGTTCAAAAATTACAGTAAGAAATAATATTTTTTAGCATTTGTTGTTCTGAAATAACATTAACAGTTTGTACTAGATTCTATGCATCTAAGTAAAACATCATTCAAGCATAGAAAGCAGCCACCTAAGTTCATCTCGTTACGCAGAATTGTCACATGTTAAACATGTCATTAGACAGGAATGGACTGAAATCATTCTTTCTCACGGATTCATTCATTTATGAAATGTATGTCACAGACTGTATCCAAAGCATTCACTACAGCTGTCATCCCTTAATGCATCATACATAATGATATGATTGATATGGGACACGACAGTATGCAGAAATGGACTTTAACTTCTCTACCTAACCATGTCGCTCATGTGTACTATATAGGTCAGTCAGCATTAGAAGCAAGCATTGCTGTTGTCTTTCAAAAGTGCATTACACAAACCAATATGATTGGTCTTGGACATGTCAGTAAGCAAGAATGGACTTTAACCATTCTACCTAACCAAGTTGCTCATGCGTTTAATGTTAGTCACAGACAGCGTTCGAAGCATGCATTGCAGTTGTCATCCTAAAATGCATCATACATACCAATATGGTTGATGAGAAACATGTCAGTAAGCGGGAATGGACAGTAACATTCAACCTAACCAAGTCGTTCAGGAGTAACATTCTACCAAACCAAGTCGTTCAGGCGTCACTATCCGAAGTATGCATTGTTGTTGTCTTCCAAAAATGCATCATACATTCCAATATGGTTGATGTGGGACATGTCGGTAAGCAGGAATGGACTTTAGGCATTCTTCCTAACGGACACTGACGCTAACGGTATCACATTAGTCCCCTCAATGCTTGAGGTGAGCTAAAAATACATCTTTCAATTTATTTTAAAATCATTCTTTTGTATTTTGTTGTGTGTTGCTTGAACAATTAATGTTTGTCTAATTTCAATGACTAGATGAGGACTATTCTTTGGCAATTAAACTAGAGAAACTCGAATATCAGATCAAAATATACAACAATTAGATAAGTGATTTAAAGAAGTTTCACTTACATATGTAACCCCATATAACTGGGAAACGAACAAACTAAAAAAACAAACTAAAAAAAGCACACACAGAAACATACACACGATAAAAAAGGAAAAAAAAACACCGACTGTCGAATTATGACCAAACCAGAGCTGTCGCCAAATGGCGTCCAATTATACTCCCACTAATTGCACCCTGAATCATATATGGTAAGTGCAAATTCAAGTGTGTGTGGACCAACTAAATATATGAAAATCGTACAAGTATAGAGACAATACAAGTAAATAAGATAATCCTCAATGAAAAATTACCCTTCAATGCTACAAACGTCAAAATTTACTAAGTAGGTAAACAGGAATTAGTGTTCTGATTGGTCAGAAAACAACTCCCACGATATGTCATGACTTTACAAAAGACGTGACAAAATTTAAAGATCTGCACCTTTACTGTATATCGCTAAAATGAGAGAAAAAAAGATATCGACAGACACGGGGAGACACGATACAACTTAATATACTTAAGCCTCATACAAAATATAAAATCATAACTACGTACACAAGATGAGAAATCCGTGACGAAAAATTTCAACATATAGCTATAATGGAAAAAATCAAAGTTATCGACAAACAGGAAGTAAATATGTGACGGACTTGAAAAGAAGATACACCGTACAACTCGTCATTCAAAAGCTTCAGACCAAATATAAAATCATTACTGCATAAAAAACTAAGAAATCCTTGACGAAATGTTTCAATATATGGCTACAATAAAAAAATCAATGTTATCGGTAAACATGAAATAGATGAGTGTCGGACTTGAACAGGAGAGAGACGGTACAACTTATCATACTCAAGCTTCAGACCAAATATCAATCAAATAATTACTACATGCACAAGCTGAGAAATCTTCAACGAAAAATTTCATGTATTGATATAATGTGAAAAAAATGACTAAATCGGTAAACAGGAAGTAGTATTTGGAGAGGTCTGAAAATGCATCCCACAATATGGCATGATCATACAAAGCTACTGAAAAAAATTCAGATCTGTAATTTTTGGGATTGCGGAGATTAATGCGACGAAAATGTGCTACGGACGGACCCATACACGCCCACACACCCACCCAGGCACACACAGACCGGAAACAGTATACCTCTTATCCCCGATGGGGAGCAGGGGTAAAATTACAAGTTGAGTCAATAATGTCTTACAAGCACTGCATACTAAAAATAATGGTACATGATAGTGCGTTTTAAGAAGGTATGAATGAGAACCGAGGCGAACTTCAGACGAAATGCAATGTGAAAACAGGAAGAAATGCCAGCTGTGTAGCCGACACAGATGAAAACTGGGCCCGTTAGGAGAGGAAAATGCCACCCCTCTGAGCTGTGACTGCAAAATTTTCAAAAGTCATATGAGAAAAATAGGCGTCATGTATTAAAAATACCCAATCAAACATATCCAAAAATCTTCTAGTAAAGTCTTTACCCAACAGAAGTCATTTCAATATTAATGGAACATGATACATTGGGACCCACCTTTGATCAGACGACAAAAATGTATCATTTTCTTTTGAAATTGAAATGACAGCTGTTTGGTTTAGACTGTACCAGACGGATTTTGATGCGTTTGATGGGTTTCAATGTATCATGTATATTGTATGATACCTTAACCTTTATGGCTATCTACTGACTGTGGAAGATAAAACATTAGCTGCCAATATATATTTGATATCTATAAATCAGCTGTTAAACCCTATTTTACTAATGATACAATTTAAATTTTCATTTGTCATTTTCATAATTTCATAATTAATAATAAACGTATATTGGTGATTTTTTGGCATGTGTTTTTTTCTCGAAATTTCTATTTTGGTGTAACATAAAACGATGAAAAATGTGCTGTATTTAGAATTTAAAATTTACTGGCTTATTTAAATGAATTTTAAATGGGCAGTGAAATTTACTAAAAACACGAAATCTTACCAAATTTCTAACACACACACTGTGAAAACTAAATACAAGCAAAAACCTATGTAAAGTATCAATATTAAAAATCAAGAATTGTGTCTGCAAAATTTGTCATGTGGCACCAAGGATTTAGTATAAACTGCCACTCAAAAATTTTTCTCGCCAAAACATGACGTCTAGTGATTATGTCGTCCAAATTTTTGATTGAAATTTTCGTATAAAATGCATCAAAAGATGCATAAGGATACCCATAAGGGTACTGATTATGTACCCTGGAATTTAAAAATTGAATGAGATTTACCAACCATACTGCAAAAACTTAAACATATTTAGTTCTACTCGTTATTAGTCGTTCTGGTTTCTTCATAATTTGTGTCCATAATAACACTACCCGTCTCTGTTACTTCATTCGTTATCATGTTATTATTTTGTCTATCAATACACATTTTATGGAACGGTAGAATATGTCCTCGAACTGAATATGAATATTTTGAATACATCGCCCAGCCCGTCACTACAAAACCAAATGATATGAAAACTAATAGGCCATATTCTTGTGGGTATGGCGCAAATATTACCATCAGAAACTTTAACATGTCCATTAGTTGGTTCAATGAACTCTGAAAGCCACTGACGATTCCACGTTCGGTTTCTATGACAGACAACAAAAATAGCTGGGTAATGGTGAGATCGGCAACCCATAGACCTGAAAAATAAAGAAATTAAAATTGTTTTGATTTTCTGATATAATTTAGGTCAACGAAACTTTCATACCTGAATGCGCCCTACAAATGAAATTTAATATTTTAATTCAAATGTCTGCAGCGAAATGCGACTTTTTGGCATGCTATTCGGGTCTCTGGTTATGTCAAAGCAGAATCAAAGTCACAGGCCCCGTTGTTTATTATATTTTATTATTTCTTGACGTCAAATTTTTGTCACTTTTTGATATCCATCGTGTCATCGAAAACTAAGCACAACTTACAGGTATTATTTTTCTGCATATGTTTTTTTCACGTCGTATTTTAGCAACAAAACTCTATCACTGCAAGATTTAACAATGAACGAAACATACTAGCAGAATCCATTTTTACGCCAAGTTTATTAGCATTTAAGACTGTTAGTAACTTGATTGAATGGGAAATGTCCAGAAAGACGCCATATCCGCACACTAAGACGTTTCAAAACAGAATTCAAGTTGCAGAGCCAATTTTTAAAATCCAGTGTTGATTTATAACGTTAGCTTCAATCAAATTTGTATTATTTAAGCAATACTAACAATACATATCAATTAACATTTACCGAATCTAGCAGTGATCAAGCCACTAAGGTACAGTCCAATCGATATATAGGACGTCTGTTCTGCTGTCGTCACATCCGGATATGGAACCGTTTTATTTTGTACCACATTTAAAATTACTGTAGTGTTATCAAAAGCTGTAACAGCAAATGGCGTCGTTGAAACTATTGTCATGTTAGCGCTTGGTTTGTTTTTCATTCTATGTGAAAGATCGAACGGACTTCCAGGCGCAAATACAGACGCAACACACAAACATAGACACAATACTTCTGCTCCTAATCCAAACAGTCCAGTTCTTTCCAGACCAATTCTTTTCTGTAGCCTAGGATAAGCAAAGGTTCCAGCAATACCAAACACTGACCCGACAGCCATTAATATACCAAGAATTGATTCTGATATGCCTTGAGAATATGCATAACCTGCAAAAAAATATCAATATTTTTGTGATAGTCATGCCACGAATAATTAGTATTTCAAATAACTGTATCACAAAACACAACGATAAGTTTATTTTTATTCAACTGTCTGCAACCTTTCAATAGTAATTGCTGTGAGTTGCTACCGGACACTAGTACAATGGAAGGTGAGGTTAAGCATGCCATAAAACTGGTTTTACCAACCATTTCTTTTGAAATCCCTGTACCAAGTCAGGACTATTGCGGCCAACAATTTTTCCAGTAGTTTCCACCTGATTTGTATTTGTCTAATGGACTTCGGATCTTGACAACTCTGTTCGGCAATTTAAATATTACCTCCATATTCTGGTGCAGGGCAATGTACAGTTGCACCAGGAATTCACTGCATAATACTTACCTACATTGATATATATTGTCGAATACAAGGATAGTCAGATATAAACAAGCCAATCGCAGACTAGCAACTATCTTTTCCACACTTACCAACAGTGGTGTCGAATCCCTGGACAGTCAAATATAAACAAGACAGTACTAAACAAGCAACAGCCTTGTTTAAACTTCCCTACAGATATAACCGAATCATAGAAAAAAAAATAATCAAGCAAATCAAAGACAAGCAACAGTCTATGTAACACTCACCTACAGTTATATTGTCGAATCCAATGACAGTCATGTATAGACAAGCCAATCCAAGACCAGCAAATGCAACATTATATTTCATGTACGTCTTCCAACCTCTGACAAGAGTAATGAAACTTTTGAATAATTTGTAACAAATTGGTGGACAGCTCCTGCTTTGCTGAACTGGTTTTGTTTCTTCTCTGTTGGTGTCGTCTGCTCCTTCAGTAAGTGCTTCACTTTGAGTCGTCTGCTCATGTGCATCATCATCACTAGGTGTGATTGTCTGCTTTTCTTCTTGATCATCTTGTTTGCTTTCTACAAAATGATATCATCTCTAGTATGCAAATGCTCGTTTAAATAAAAAGGTTTTTCAATATAAATTGTGCCTTTCCTGTTATTGTAGATCGTGATATTTGTTTCCCATACTAGTACCGCGTTTTGCCTAAATTTAGAACTATTTTTTTCCAACAACGTTGGAACCTCGGCTCTTTGTGTACCAACAATGTATCGTTTTGTTTATATATTTTAAGCTATGAACATAATGGTATATACATTTTGCATAGGTATAAGTTAATTTTCATCGACGGTTATACCAACAATCCAACAGTATGGATTTTTGGTAAATAATTGTAGCATATATTAATAATGGGAAAGTTCCTTAATTAATATCAACATTACCTCGATCCTTTCTTTTCTTGTATTTCTTGCTTTTTAAAGCTGGAACTAAATCGTATACTTTCCAAATCAATATATACTCTACAAATACTGACACCACATTCCATCCTCCAATGAATACAGCACCAAATCGTAATGCAATAAAATAAATAATTTGACCAGTGGCAACTGGGGCAAGAATTGCTGTTGATAGGTCTATGGCTCGCATAGCGGCACTCATGGCTGAAAGTAAAAAAGTGTTTTCATTGTGAATAATAAGAAGTGTTCTAAAACTGCCTTAAAATCTGCCATTTGAAATGGAGAAATTCATATGCTGTATTTTAAATTGCATAGCACAAATACATGTATTTACAATCTAGGTCACTGCTTTGTTAAATAAATACCGAAACATTTGGATTGGCTCAGAAATATTATTGGTGGAAAATAGTTGGGTCGTATACAATCAATGGTTCCTGATAAGGCAAATTGTATGCATTTCAAATCTGATGCATTTAACATTTTTTAAATTGGTTCAAAGAATTTTTATCTAATATAATCTCCACTCTATGCATTTCGCCTCTTTCATTGTTTAAAAACGGCTATAACTAACATTTCCAAACTTCAATTTATAAAAGATTCTTGCCTATAAGAATAGTCACATAACTCAGAGAATTTACGAGGAAATTGAATATTTTAAAGCGTTTCCATCAAAACCATGGCGTATGATGGTTATGGAGTTCAGATATAATGGAGAATCGGAAAACTTGTGTCTCTTTTTGACAATAAAATATGTCACATAGATATTTACATATCATTTTCGAATTATAATTTCAGTATACGCTTTCAATTTCTGTGATAATCAAACTTTAATCCTCTCAAATTTGTAAAACTTAAATAATTTTCAAAAAACTGTTACTGTAATATAATATGATTGATGACAATAACATACTATTAAAACACCGGCAGTAGAATACCGAAGGAACAAGGGAAGCGAAGACCACAAAAATCGAAATCCAAATACATGACAAAAACGGCAACAGAGAAAAACAAAGACAAAACAAGGACGTTAGACAGCTACAGTGCACGGAAATAAAAAGACGACATTAAAAACTAAGGCACTCATAGTGTGAACTCCCATGAAAACCGGGAGTGACATCAGGTGATCCGGAAGGGTAAGCATGTCCTGGGAAGACGAGGGAGCTATAAAATAAAAAAAATTAAATAAAAAATTGTGCAAGGGCAAACATCCTGTGTACAAAACCTTAATGGTCTGCAAGTCTGGTCGTGCGCACCGATAATTTACTATAAAAATTTAATTGAAAAACGATTTCCTACCAAAGCATGAGAATTATGATGTTCATTCATTTTTACCGAACAGAGTGGTCAAGAGCCGAAGTCCATGCTACAAAAAGACAAATCTGGTGGAAACCACCAGCAAAATTGTCGACCGCAAAGGTCCTGACTTGGTACAAGCATTTCAAAAGAAATAGTGGGTCAAACCGATTTTATGACACAAAATGACAGTTCTGAGTATTATTTATGTAAAGGCCCTATAGAAATAGATATTTTTGTCTGTGACTGTTTTCATATCCATCAATTATTACCTTCACCTTAAAATAAGATAAACTATAGGTAATCAAAATACTTACAAGCTAGTAAGTCTTTATCACGGCCACATATCTCCACGATCCAGTCTCTTTCTACTGCTATCTTCCTAGCTACACTTGCAAGGTCAGACAGAATGGTTAATATGATAATAATGGCATGACACAGTTTTATAGCTCCCTCGTCTTCCCAGGCAGTCCTTAAAGTATCCTGGAATGTTACCACTAAGAACACTACTGCAACACATATAACTACTAAGACGTTTTGTAATACTAAGGATAGTCTGGCCGCTAAAATGGAGAAACAGAAAAAAAGAAATATAAAAACATTTTATCAATGTTAAGGCTATATTTTTTCTCAACTTCACAATAATGTATCGAACATGGGGAAACAGAAATCATGTACGCATTAGAAATGAGAAAAAACAACTGCAATTAAGCTTAGACTGTATTGATAACATCTTTACCATTAGAAACATCATCAAACAGCATTGAATGGCAGAAAAAGATCACACTTCACTGAAAGCATTCACCTCTTTGAATGTATGAGTCATACTTAAATGTATGGGACATGCTACAATTATATGCTCTGCCACCAAACTGATTTGTTTCGTCTGAAGTCTTTGGTCAGACAAGGCTGTGTGATCTCGGCTCCACTTTTTTTTATCATAATAAAATACATGGATCGAGGCTAGCATAAGAAATGAAAACGTAGTGCCGATATACGCTCGAGTACAAACACCATACTGAAAACCTAGCTTGTGCAGACTATTTATGCCTGCTTCCAAACATGAAACAGTCTATTGAAATAAAAAATTCAAGATTTTAACAAGAAAATAAAATTGATTTCAAGATATATCAATCTGAGACAAAAAGATTATGTGATCATATGACAAATCTGAGACTCTACAGAAAATAGAAGACCATTTATATATAATTGAGGCAATAGAAGACTTTACATACTAAGAAAGCACAATCACATATAAAACTATTACTACTAAACACAAAACAAAACAGAATTAGGTAAGCGAAAGGCACCCTACTGTCAGTTATGACATTATTTGAAATAGGAATTTCTATTCAAACTAACATTAATATTAATTAAAAAAAAAACTCAAATCAGTTCTTCATGATGAAGTTTGTTAACAGTATAATTTCGCTCCCTAATTCAAGTTCTCATTTTTTTAAATGCTCTGACAAAAGATTAAAAAAGAACAAGTGTGGATCGTATTGCAAGGCAATACCATGTCCCCTACCGGTAGAACAAGGATTTATTACAATAGTAAAAATGGTAAAATATGTTTTCTAAGTCCAAGGCCCATAACTCCGTCAAAAATCAGTTGACCAGAACTAAACTTTAACTTGATCTGTAACTTATTAACGTGGACTCACATACAAAATATCATATCAATACCTACAATGGTTTAGAAAAAAATTGTGGAAAACTGAAATTTTACTTTAATTTTCTAAGTCTGCGGCCCATAACTCCGTCAAAATTCAGTGGACCGGAACCAAACTTGAACTTCATCTGTAACTCATTAAGGTAGACTCACATACAAAATATATTTTAAAATATATCTATATATACCTAACGATATTGCTCCGACCAAATTAAGACTTCTCCAACCAATAAGGTTGCACTCTCGGCTACCAATGGAACATACAGGGTCAGTGCGTCTTTTGACCGAATTTACCGGAGTGTTGCTATAGCAGGTATTGTATAGATGGAAACAAGTAATACGTAGAAAGCAAAAGATTTGACAAATACAAAAAAAAACTTTTATTGCAACTATCAAAGATCAGATTGCTTGAAAGACATTTTACTAACCTTTTAGTCTTGGTGTATTGTCAACCCAGTCCCCGATAATAGCTGCAAACAACAGCACAGACATTCCTTTCGAAAATCCGTAAATGGCCACGAGTTGAAGCGATTCTGGTGCAAGTTCTATCAAAAACAGTCCAATACCAAATGACCACATCCGATCTCCCTAATCGATATAAATATTAACTAATTATTATGTCTGTAAACTTACTTTTAAAGAAAGTAATGGAAATCAACTACTGAAACTTAAAACTTTGATAATAATGCTGTTTTATGAATCCTTGTACCGTTTTTCGTCATTTGCTTTGGACGAAATAATGTTTCTTTTTTCATCAAGACATTATAAAAATCTAAAAACCCCTTTTTAAACAGAATTAAAGATAATACATTTTGTATAAAGACCCTTTCTTTGCGGCAATGATAGCCTTTTTTGTGGCAATGATAGGCTTCTACAGTCTTGGTTTTACTTATATATGTCAGAAATGTTCGTAATATTACTCGAATACCTCCATTTTGTCCATTATAATTATAGTGTATGTAATTTAAATACCATAGCTCGATGTAAACAATGCTTGTAAAAAGGCTGGTTACAGGAAGTACCTACAATGGCTGAAGATTACAATCACATGCCACAATCTGCCAGGGAATTACACAGGAAAATACAAATACCGGTACGTAAACAACGATAGGAACTCGGGACAGCCGGACTTGGTACCGGCACTAGCAAAAGCCAGCGATAGAGTTAAACTGATTTATGAGTACCCAAACCTCCCCTTCCTCTATCCCGTTTCCCTAAAGTTTAATAAACATACAAATAAAACCTAAAAGAGGTAGACTACTAACTCCATGATTCGCTACATCGCGGAAGTTAGAACGTTAAATAATCTAAAACAGAGGTAAAGTAATTTCGGCAATACATAAATTTGTTAAACAAGTGAAGACCCTATAAGATGTCTCGCCCGTCCCTGCTTGGCCCCTAAATTGATGTGAAATCTAGGTGAACTTACTAGAAAACTGAAAGTGCTCACTAGACTGTGAAATTAAGGTCATTGACAAAAACCATATACCAGACCATTATGTTCTTCGAAAGACCAACCAACATACAAAATATCATTGACCTACCATTTATGCATCATGAGAAACCAGACACGCTGGCTAGAGCATGAAATTGAGGTCACATGCATAAGTCATATGGCAGACTCTCAAGCACTGTCCAAGACCAACCAACATACAAAATATCACTGACCTACCACTAATAGATGATGAGAAACTAACATGTTCACTAGAGCATGAAATTGAAGTCAAAAACAAAAGTCACCTGCCAGACTGGCATGTACTACCCAAGACCAACCTACATATTTAATATAATCGACCTATCATTTATAGTTAATGAGAAATGGACTTAATCAGGCAAACTTAACATGGCCACTAGACCGTGAAATTGAGGTCAAGGACGAAAGTCACCTGCCAGACTGACATGTACTACCCAAGACCAATCTACATACCAAATATTATCAACCTACCACTTATAGGTTTTGAAAAATGGACATAAATAACTGACATGTACTACCAAAGACCAACCAACATACCAAATATTATCATCCTACCACTTATAGTTATTGAGAAATGGACTTAAGCAGAGAAACGTAACGTGGCCACTCAACTGTGAAATTGAGGTCAAGGACAAAAGTTACCTGCCAGACTGACATGTACTACCCAAGACAAACCTACAAACCAAATATTATCACCCTACCACTTCTAGTTATTGAGAAATGCACTTAAGCAGAGAAACTTAACGTGGCCACTCAACCATAAAATTGAGGTCAAGGACAAAAGTTACCTGCCAGACTGACATGCACTACCCAAGACCAACCTACCTACCAAATATTATCCACCTACTACTCCTACTTATTGAGATATGGACTTATTAATAAGCAGAGAAACTTAACATGGCCACTCAACCGTGAAATTGAGGTCAAGGACAAAAGTTACATACCAGACTGACATGTACTACCCAAGACCAACCTACATAACAAATATTATCCACCTACCACTTATAGTTATTGTGAAATGAAATTAAGCAGAGAAACTTAACGTTCCCACTCAACCAAGAAATTGAGGTCAAGGACAAAAGTTACCTACTAGACTGACATGTACTGCCCAATACCAGCCTACAGACCAAATATAATCATCCTACCACTTCTAGTTATTGAGAAATGGACTTAAGCAGAGAGACTTAATGTGGCCACTCAACCGTGAAATTGAGATCAAGGACAAAAGTCACCTGCCAGACTGACATGCACTACCCAAGACCAACCTACATACCAAATATTATCAACGTACCACTATAGTTATTGAGAAATGGACTGAAGCAGAGGAATTTAATGAAGCCACTCTACCGTGAAATTGAGGTCAAAGACAGAAGTTACCTGCCAGACTGACATGTACTGCTCAAGACCAACCTACATACTAAATATTATCGACCTACTACTTATAGTTAATGAGAAATGGACTTAAGCAGAGAAACTTAACGTGGCCACCCAACCGTGAAATTGAGGTCAAGGACAAAAGGTTCCTGCCAGTCTGACATGTACTACCCAAGACAAACCTATAGACCAACTATTATGAACCTACCACTTCTAGTTATTGAGGAATGGACTTAAGCAGAGAAACTTTACGTGACCACTCAAACGTGAAATTGAGGTCAAAGACAAAAGTTACCTTCCAGACTGGCATGTACTACCCAAGACCAACCTACATACCAAATATCATCAACCTACCACTTCTAGTTCTTGGGAATAGGACTTAAGCAGAGAAACTTGACGTGGTCACTGGACCGTGCAATTGAGGTCAAGGTCACATGATTTTATGACCGTCAGGTAGCACTTGATTAGTTCCACCACTGGACCAAATATGATGTACATCGAAGGGTTTACAAAATATCTTGTATTTAGTAAAAGTTAACGCCGTCGCTGTCGTCATACTTTACATGCCTATGTGATCCTATGTCTCGCTTTCCGCGAATTTCGTCACAAGCGAGACAAAAACTTGAAAAAAATCTCACTCTGCATATTGTGAAACTTGTGCATTAAATTCAAACGTCTGAAATAATGATCCCTCTCGGGTTAGTTGTACGTTTACAACCATTGTTAAGGCAGGAATATTTCATAATGCGAACTTACCCATGCTGATAAGAAATGGCTAATGTAAACATATAACTTTGTCTTTAAATCCAGCCCTGAAAATATATGGTTGCTACTACATTAGATATAAATGTAATAAAAGTGATAACAGGAAACATCTACAATAGATGAAAATTTCACTTACATGAGAACTACACAGGAAAACACATTTAAGACAAAAGATAAACGTAAACAACGATAAGAACTCGGGACGGGCAGTCTTGGTAACGGCACTAGAAAAAGCCGGTGGTGAGCTAAACCAGTTCATGGGTGCCAAAACCTCCCCTCTATCCCGTTTTCCTATAGTATAATAAACATACAATTAAAAGCCAATAGAGGTATATTACTTACTCTATGCCAACCATTAGCAGGTGTTCCAACTCTTTCCAAGAATCCCGTACTGTCTACTTACCATTAAATCAAAGTCCTTTAGAATATATTTGTATACCACTTTGTATCAGAAAGGTTAATCTTGATGCTCCACTAGCGATAAAAATATTCATCAGGAATTTGATTGTTTTAAATAATGATTTCATTGAAATGATTCATGCAATCTACCTTTTATTTAAATTTTATCAGAAATGAAGATTACATTCGTGATTTTTTTTCAACCACGTATAGAATGCCAACCCATGGCTCCTTGTAGTTTGGAAGCAGTAAATACCACACAAAATCCATCGACATATTAAAAAATTCGTAAAGGTTCCACGGAACCTAATGTCTCGCCCGTTCACTTCATTGTCATTATAATTTGGCCTATATTTAGATGAGGTTGCTAGGTAGAATTTCAAGAAATATCTGATCTTAGAGACTGTCATACCAAACTTGGTATCAGCTAATTTTGTACAATGACTGTTTTCAATGAAATGTTTGCAAAAAATGTTTGGTTGCTAAGTAGAATTCAAAAAATGAATGGTCTTTTAAAGTTTCATGAAATTTTCCATGATTGGAATCCAGGATTTTGGAAATTTCACTATAAAATAATTATTCATACTGTAAGGAACTGAAAAAGATATGGTTGCTAGGTAGAATTCCCAAAAATAATAGATCTTTGAGAGTTTCAGGAAATTTACCATAAAAAGAATAACAGATTTTTGCAATTTGACTTTTGAAAATGATCATTATAACCGAAAGAAACTTAAAAAGTTTTGGTTGCTAGGTAGAATTCCAAAACATAATACGTCTTTGAGAGTTGCAGAAAAATTTATCAAAATAAGAATCAAAGATTTTTGCAATTTGAATTTTGAAAATGATCCTTATAAATGTAAGGAATTGAAAAAGATATGGTTGCTAGGTAGAATTCCAAAAAATTACAGGTCTTTGAGAGTTCCAGGAAATTTACCAAAATTAGAATCAAAGATTTTTGCAATTTGACTTTTGAAAATCACCATTTTAACTGAAAGGAACCGAAAAAATTATGGTTGCTAGGTAGAATTCCAAAAATTAACAGGTCTTTGAGAGTTCCAGGTATGTTAACCAAAATTGGAATCAAAAAATTTGGCAATTTCATTTCCGTATTGTTTGTTTGATTCAAATTTATTGAAAAAGCATTGTTGTTAAGAAGAATTTCCAAAAATAACTTGTCTCTGAGAGTTTCAGGAAATTTACCAAAGTTGGAACCATTTTATTTAATTCTTTAGTGTTCAAAATTATGCTTGATACTAAAGCATTGTTAAAATTTTGGAACTGAATGCAAAAATATAAAAAATTATTGGTCTTTGGCATTTTCAGGAAATTTACCAAAGTTGGAACCGGAATCAAAATTCCAACAGCCTGTTACACATATGCTTATTTTATGCAGGACTGTCAATTTCAATGTAATTCTATTAAGATTCAAAGACTATTCTACTTCTTAACAACTAACACTGAAATTTTTTACAAAAAAATTAAGACCATATTTGGAAAAAATACAGAAAAACCAGAAAAAAAATCATTTTTTTTCAGTTCTGAGGTAATTTTCTGACCATCATCTAACGTTTTATCACTTTTTGTGAAATTCCAATAAAATTAAATAACTTCACTTGACTTCTAAAAAAACTTTAACCACAGGGTTAACATAAATTTCTTGCGCAAAAAAACTAAGTCGAAATACGGAAAAATTACGGAAAAATTAAATAAAAATTTTCCAAATTTTTCAGCTAGAGGTAATTTTCTGACCATTTTCTTGCTTCTGTCCAAATTTCAAATGATTCTATAAAGATTTGATGAAGATATTGATGTTTAGAAAACTTTAACTACAGGGTTAAAATAAATGTTGACGACGACGCCGACGACACCGACGACGTCGACGACGGAATTTTGGATCAGAGATGGGCAACGATTACAGATACCAGTAATCGATTAATAATCGATTATTTTAGGAATTTTGTGTAATCGATTTTTAATATCGATTTTTAATCGATTACATGGCTTGCTACTGTGTAATCGATTACAATCGATTACATTAGGCAATGTAATTATAATTACATTTCGATTACACTATTGGATCAACAAACATTTTATGACAACAGTTTTTAATTTATAAATTTTCCATTTAGCATATCTACAATATAAATGATACACAAAGTTAACACTTGGAATTGAATTTGATCATCATCAGTTTAAGGAACGTGTCATCCCCTAGTCCTAACATTCTGGGCGAAATGTTCAT
Source organism: Modiolus philippinarum (assembly GCA_002080025.1). Taxonomy (NCBI): domain Eukaryota; kingdom Metazoa; phylum Mollusca; class Bivalvia; order Mytilida; family Modiolidae; genus Modiolus; species Modiolus philippinarum. Next base: position 63,997 of record MJUU01062086.1, read on the forward strand.
TTCTGTGTTTTCTCTATAAAAAAATAAAGAACACTCTTTTGGTTGTACATAGTATTTTTTACGTATGGTTTAAAATATTCAATTGTTTACATAGAAATGCTTTTTTTATTACTTGGATAACACTACAATTTTCTTGCACAATCAATCTGATTCACTTGATCTTTGACACTTCATTAAAGGTGACCATTTATAGCCCCAGGTGCAAATATTACAGGTATATAATTTTCTGACATTGTTTAGATAAGGGATTATCTAATTAACATAAAGCAAAGACTAAGATATATTAATTATACAATAATTGCAGAAATCTGTCATCTTTGTGTATTAAGAATTCACGATTCATTACTTATGTTTATGTTTTCATATGCAACAATTGAATATTTATGTCCATTTTATCAATTTTTAGGTCTTAGCCTTCCAATTAAATGTATTTCAGTATTAGTGCTGTTGTTGAGAGGTTACTGCTCAAAATGTGCATCTAGCATATATAAATCACAGTTTATATATACATTTTTGTTTTACTATATTATGACTTTTTTTGAAGTTTAGTATGTTAAGATTACTTGACATTCCTGAAAAGTTTGACGTTGTTTGCACATTTCCAGATATATATGTTTCGCAGTATCTGCATTTAACTTAAATATTCCTTAAATTTGGTAAATTACCTGGTATTTTAGTTTGTCCAAATACAAAACACAAATGAACTTATTCTCTTATTTTTGTGTTCATGAACTCACTCGATCTTTAAGAGATTTAGTAATGCAGTCTGGGGCATGAAATTTTTCAAACAACACAGATCAAATTTACATGTACCTTCATTTGTTCAAGGCAATAAGGCTCAATTGATCTATTTACTTGTGCTTAGATTAATTTGATATCAAAATGTATTCTATTTTCATAGAGAAAACACAGAAAAATAGCATATGTATAAATATATGCTCATGTTACATTCATATTTTATATGGAGTGAAAATCATCTACTATTGATCACCATTTTTCCCGCACATTCTTAAAAAACCCGCTTTGAATTTAAAAGTAATTGAAAAATAATCGAAAAGTAATTATAATTACAACCATTTTCTTTCCCTGTAATCGATTATTTTCGATTACAAGTAATCGAAATTCATATCAGTAATCGATTACCTTCGATTACTTGAAAAAATGTAATTAATTACAATCGATTACGATTACCGATTACGATTACCCCATGTCTGTTTTGGATCGCTATGTCTCGCTTTCGCGACTTTCGTCGCGGGCGAGACAAAAAACCTGATGTCAAGAAAAATCAAAAGAAACAACTCCCATTTCAGCTGAAGAAAAAAAGGCAAGAAACGATTACAAATAAGATCGACACGTTTTTTGATAAGGTGCTGACTTTCCATAAAAACCTAATGGAAACATGATTCTACAATTTACAGAAAAAGCGCTATTGACTTGGACATTGATTTGAAAGCAAGTCAATCAAGTGGAAAATATAGGTCAAAGTAACCTAGTTTGCATGGATGCTGATCTACTAGTTGAGGTGCGTTCATATGCAAATTAAGATAATCCTTTCATATACAATAACTGAGGTAAGAACTTGTTCCTATTTGAATGCAAGTAAATAAAGCGTAAATGAAAATCAAAGTGCTCTTGCATCGATGTTGACCTATTACTGAAGATGCATGAATATGCAAAGTTATATGATCCTTCTTCTTCTATGTAGATTGACCGAGATCTGTACTCGGATAAAAATTCGATGTAAATTAATCTTAAAATTTAGGTAAAATTCTACTGTCTTTCCATGGATGCTGATCTACAAATGTTTGCATGTATAAGTAAGGTTAGGTGCAGGGATGGGGTCAATTACATTGAAAAGTAATTAATTAAATTACAATTACTTTCCCAAAATGCTCAATTAAATTACAATTACAAGGATTTTTGAATGTAATTAATTAAATTACAATTACTTTGCAAATGTAATTAATTAAATTACAAATTACATTTGAAGCCAACATTTCGTTTTTATTATTTATTTCAATTTATTTATCATGCTATCAAATGTAAAGTACTCTAAGAGCCATGAAGGAAAGCATTACATACCTATTATTGCAAAATTATTAAACTACCAAAAAAGTTGACCAATGTGATTACTGATAAACTTTAACTTCATCAAACGTTCAAATGTATTGTCCTCTCTAGCCTAAACATATCAGACACAAAAGTTTATAGATTCTCTACTGTGGGATGGTTATCAACTGACTGTCAGGTTAACTCAAGACTGTTCCAGAAAAATTGACATGGGGGTTTTTGAATATAAAAAGATGATGAAAACACAACCACCCGCAGCAATTAATGTTAAGTGCCTTCAAAGGGCACCAGACCGAATTTTCTGGAACAGCCCTCAGTAATATTTGGAGTTATTTTAAATTCCCTCATTTTGCAGGCAGCTGACATGTATCAAACTTTCATGTATAACTATTACTTGAATGTGCGAGTAAAATATTTATCAAAGCTCAGAAGACAGTTTAAACACATCAACAGAACATTCATTTAATTAGAAAGGTGTCATCCTTGTTTGCCCACTTTAAACTGTAGGCAAAAATAAACATAGTGAACTGTGTTGTTTTAACAATTGAAGTTTGTACCTAACTTGTTTCTAATATTTACCTGTTGTATATTCACTATTTAAATTTTTTAAATTTAATTAAAATGACATGTTAACATGAATAAAATAAATTAAAATTCTAAATAATTTTTTATGTCAAAGATTTATTTTTTTTATTTTGCGGATAATAACATTTTAACAAAATAATACTGTTTCATGGGTACATTTATGACAGATAATAAATAGTTTATAATAAATGTTAAAAATCATTAGAATTTTAGACTTTACATGTACATGTATTTAAAAGGTTGATTATAATGCCTAAAGGCACTAATCATGCCAATTAGACACTAAACAAGTCTTGTTAATCACTGACGCAAAAGTAAATATGACAAACAACTGATTAGAAGCCATATTGCTGTAGGCATTTATAATAAAATTCAATAAACATATTTTTAACTGCTTATACAACAATAGTTTTTATTTAATTTGTATTTCAAACATTAATTATCAAGAGTTATTCTATTAAAACATATAAAAATGAGAAAAAAATGCATCAGAGGAAACAGCAATTTGCACAATGTCCACATTTGAAAACAAGAGAGAAAATGTGCCTATTCTTGTATATTAAAAATACCCTGTCATAATAATATTTTGTGTAAGAATTATCTAAACTTTCTTGAATACTCATAAGGAGGCAACCATATTCAATTCAGTTTCTTTTAGCATGTATTTGTAATTGAATGTAATTGGAAAAGTAATTGAAATTACAACCCTTTTTGGTAAGTAATTAATTAAATTACAATTACATGTAATTCAATTTTTTGTCAATTACACATTACTTCCAATTACATCAAAATTTGTAATTAATTACAATTAATTACAATTACACATTACAATTACCCCATCCCTGGTTAGGTGATCCTACAATCTACAGTGACTAGGATTTGAATTCGAACATAAACTGGAGTGAAATTCTTTCTGGCATTCGGACAAAAACCTTACATGAAAGTCACCCAGCCGAAAATTGTATAGGTCATAGTGACTTAAATTTACACCGATGCATGCATATGCAAGGTTAAATAATCCTCAATTGTTCAGTGACTGAGATCTGAACACGAACAAAAACAGTTTAAGCTGAAATATAAGTCGAGGTTTCCTAATGTTCAGTGGTTGCTGGCTTCTAATCAAAGATGCACTCATATGCAAGGTGAGATGATCCTACCAAGTACAGAAACTGAGATCTTAACTAGGACGTTAACTTGCATGTTAGTCAGTCAAGCAGAAAATATAGGTCAAATAACAATAACACATGAGTAATTCAGAATTTATGCTGACCTACCATTAAATCAGATAAACACCAAAATGCGGACACGAACATGGAAACAGTTGCCCTCAACTTCGTTCAGACAAACTAAAAATCGGGTACTTTATTGGTCCCTATAAGCCCCTTAAATCTCGGTAATGGTAACAAATATCGAAAACTCTTTGCACTGAGTGTCTTATTCAAATACAGTCAGGACAAATAAGACACTAATGAGTCCTTGGTCACTAGTATTACCCCGCTCTCAACTCTCAGTACCAAATAACCTACAACATTTAAGGTTTGAAAATGCGTCTTACAATGTGACATGGCCATACAAAGATTTTGATAAAATACATCACAGGTCGACTCTTGACGGAATGCAATTAGTGTAAAAAATGACAAAGTCGGTAAAAAAAATTTTTCTTTGTGAAGATATGGCATGGCTTCACAAAAGTTGTGACAAAACTCCAAGTTGAATCGATCACCATTTCACAAAAAAGTTCGACTACAATGCAAAAAATTTCCAAAATTCCAAAACATAAGGTAGACGAGAGACAGATTAGAAAAGTTCAGATACGATACAAGATATCGGAACAATATACGGCTATAACGGGAGGAAAAACGAAGTTTTCGACAAACAGGAAGTTGATGATAAAGAACTTGAAAAAGGAGAGACACCATACAACATGTCCTAGACCATATCATTATTTGACCTTAAAAAGAAGTACAAATTATCCTACAAGATATTATATCATATACAAAGTCTACATAATGATTTCCTATCAAATTTTTCATAGTTCTACGAAATCACATGTTCATTTAGCAATAATTCTTATATATTTTGCATAGTATGAATTATACTGACATTATCGGCTATATTGACTTCCGGTTGCAATTTCTGAAGTCGTTTTTTTTTTCTATAGACGACGTTGATCCAACTACGTTTAAGTTCACCTTATTAATTCATACGGTAAGACAATCAAATAGAACAAAATCATTGAAAGGCATGATAAAGACAAGGTTTTTACTTTTTACCAATTTGAAATTAAAGGAATTTTTAGAATTAAACACCGTTTGAAAGGAATTTATTGGAGTATAAACGGGACCAAGTCACTTACAAACATATAATAAAAGTCCTTCGGACTTTTGTTTGTGGGTGACTACAGTAAGGAAGCTGAAGAAAACCAAACGCAAAGCCCTGAGTAGGTGATTCAGTAGTTGAATATCTAATCTGATCTCATAAAAGACACGATGATGATATGTTTATGAAAGTAAACCAGAGTTCGTACAAAGAACGAATGTAGCTTCACTTGCAGAGAAAAACGTTTGAAATTGCAATCTGTCCTCTAGAAAGAAATGACAAAAACAGAGACTGGTAAAACAGTTAATGTCAATCGCTACTTCCGATCGATTGACTACCATCATCAGGGGAAATTAATCGCAGACATGATTGTCTACAATGGAGTCAAGTCATACGAGGTCCCAAATCATAAAGAGAAATAACTATAACTCGAGGAGATGGCACGAGTTTGACTAAAGAAGTACTAGATGGAAAAGAAAAAAAATGTAGACGTAGATTCTCGACCCGGACCTGTACGAACTAGCATGCAAATCCAAAGGGAAGAGGTAAATGAATTGTAACATCGAGGTGACCACCGTGAACTACGTTATGTGTGCCAAAGAGAACAAGAATGTACAAGTAAAGGGATATGGAGTACAAGTACATATCCCTCTTGTCACAGAGGCGGGGTCGTCAACAAGCATAACATATGATCGCAGAATTAGACTACCTGATAGAAATGGGTTTGCTGATATATGACGGACTTATGATCCACAAGAACCAGTTGACGCGAGAGTAGTCGTCCAAAATCCTCAAAGATTGCAATCAGGGGTGAAAGAAGTACAGAATGTCGTCGGGGCTAATAACAATTTCTCAATCAAGGAAATGGACCAAGGGTACGATATCGCAGCCGCCGCAAAGATCTACTACACAAAGTATGTATGACTATATGGATAAGTTTGAGATGCTCTAGAAGACACAAGTGCCAGCATATAAGGACTTCTCCAACAGGCTGGCGAAATAAATTTATGTATCAAATGTAAAGATAAGTTTATTGTGCACAAACTTTGACGTTCGTATACGGAATATAACAAATGAAATGGTCAGCGATGAGGACTATTGTTACCCCAATGTGACGAAAGACATATTGATCACGACTATGCTAGAATACCATGACCTTTACCTGAAAACTAAAATGGTCTTGTTTACTGATATATTCGAGAACTGCAAATCATCTCCATAAAAAGATACGATACAGCAACTATGAGCTGCTGTTGCGCAGAGACCTAGTGTGTGTAGAAACTTGCATGAGCATTTTGAAACCGTTGGCAGTGGCTTTGATGATGGCATGTTTTGCTGGCAATAAATTCTGATCATCCGTGAAAAGACGAACCGCCATGTGATTCGCCATCAGGATCTGAGTATGAAATGCCACCATATTACCGGATTCGGAGAACCTAAGTGTTACTCGGGTGACTTGACGCAGCGATCTGAATAAGCACTGAAAAATTTCAAAGCCTTAGATCCACAAGCAATTAACCCAAGCTGGAACACAAACGGATGGAAATGGATGAATAAAACAAGACAGCCGTGCGAGACAACAGTTGGAACAGGTTTCAAAAAAAAAAGACCGCATGATGAGCATAAACCTGGACATGCAAGTGTATCCGATGCACAATTTGCCGGAAAGACTCAAGCAGCAGAACTGGTAACCAAAGGGTGGTTTGTCAAGGACAAACAGGAGATTGCAGCGAATTTGTTTGTCAGGATCAACATCCTTGAAGAAATGATCAAGTAAACAAGGTCTAAATGACATCTTGAACCACATATCCAGACAGATCCCAAGATAGACACCAAATCCATTATACCGCTGTCCTGGTCCCTCTCAACCTTTCTGATCTCTTTCAACGGAATTAGTTATCGACAAAATTTATTGCAAGGTAAGAGTACTTGATTCAGGGACTGGAGATGGTAACCCTCCAACTTGACATAAACCTCATTCAATCTACTACGACCTCGCCACCGCATGATCTTTACAAAGCAAAAGACATCCTGGTCAGTGCATAGGAGTACCGGATAACAACATTGTCTTTGCGGTGTAAGTTGGTCGACTGTGCAATTAGATCATGACTATGCTAGAATAGGACCTTGGACACAGTTTAAACGTGTACTTTTAATGGGCATATCCTTCTAGAATGCGTCCTTCTCCTTGTTGATTCGAACTTTGTCGTGAACATGAATTCGCACTGGCCAACTGGTTTGTGCAACGCCTTGGTTACTTAATCCGACAAATAAATGTTTTCCCTCCTTTTTACTGCAGATATATACATACACCGTAACATGTATACATCATCACTTAGGTCGTTCCCCTCTCCTTTACCTTTCTCTCGATAAAATTTTTGGATTTGCCGTCGACTACAACGTCGTTTACCGATTCAAATACGGAACTCTCTCTCCAGGTCCGTTCCCCATATTATTCCTTCCGATGAAAGTAAGCTGCAATTGCAAAAGACCATCAATAAGTCGCTGTTTTCGCATGAGACATTGCGATTCCATAACTGTCCTCTGACTATGCAGTTAAGCTGGTGCCTGGATGCCAAAAGTCAACAACTTAAAGCTCAATGGATCATTGTCGTGTTATAGATGAACAAGAGCAATAATCAGACGTAAAACCTCGCCATGTTTGTTCAATGTCGGTTGTAGAATGACCCCCCGCCCAAACACCAAACGCTACCCTTCAACGGACTACAAGCCATACTAACCATAAAAGATGTCGCTTAAGGTTTCAAAGAGTCTACAGACTTCCAAAAGAATTTCAACAATATGGAGATTCTGCTCAGCAACTGCTGCGTCAATATCTCCAATTTCGTCTCTCTTTATCCCATTTTTGTCCTCAAAGTGAGTCATCAATTTGGGCAGTTGATGGAATCGACCATGGACATTCAGATTCGGATATAATTCGAGCAAAACTTCACTGACGCTGTCGAGGCATTTGCACTTTTGACCTCTAAGAGGATCTTCAATTCGAGTGGCGAGTAAAAAAAAAATAAATTTGTGTCTTAGTTGGAGAAATAAAAAAACAACTGTAACAATGTGTAATAAATTGTCAACAACACGCAGGGGTTTTTTTTCCATCGTATGCGGAACAGTCAACCAAATCCTAACCCGGCCACTAAGTAACCTAAACTCTTCAACTGATGTCAGAAAACATAAAAACTATCAGATAACCATGGTGAACTTCAAGATGTGTTACTGCGTTTCCAATTCATGAAATAAACAACTCCCTTCACCGATCCCCGACGACGACATCCACTGAGTCTATTGCTCTGGACATAGGCCCGAAACATGCCATCGATGACTTCAGTGCTCCTTATCAGTTATGACAAGTGCAATTCAACAAATAACGAACTAACCTAGTACCGGATCCATGATAATGCTTCTGATGTCGGAAAGAGTATCAACACCATGCTGGAGTTCGATCGTCTTGTGAACACTCACGACAGGCCAACAAACGGGTACAAAGATGGTTAGTACATCCTCAATATAATCAGCATCATCAAAATTTTGCTGAACATCGACATCATTTTTCCAAAGCGTCTATCCTGGCATGCAGACCCCCCAAACACTGAAAAAGACAAATCCAATACAAACGTATCTCATCGATCAAGGTGGCCGTGATATGAAAATCATGGTGTAATTTGACTAAATCTCACGTTTTTTGTCCTTTGAAGACCTCAGTAGCAAGGCCATGATGTTACTCACCGTCCTGAAGGACTAAAATTCTGAATGGTCCTACAGAATGCTCCGTTGGTATGAATCTAAAGCCGAATATCACCTTATTGAAGCGGATAATTATGTACAATGAAGATGAGATTTTATCCTACCCATGTTAGCCCTAACTGTGGTGGCGATGACATTTCTGCAGGCTGTATGTGTATGCACTTTGAGTAGTTTTGGTAGTACTATCATTTCAAACTACGTTAGCAAAGACATTAGTTCTGCACGCCTTATATGTATCCACTTTATGTGGTTTTGGTAGCACCATCATTTCCAAAGCCATCGATTTAAGACTATACTAAAAGCGTATCGGGTACGTTTGCATGGCGGCAAGTCTCTTACTCAATCTCCTAAATCTGTATTATCCAGATTGATTGACTTGAACCGTGGCTGATGATTCCGCGATAGTTCCGATCTTACAAAAGGAAAACAGCCCACTCAAGAACATAGTTCCTGAAAATAAAAGGATGACAGGGACAACAGCTGGGTCAACTACTTGAAGGGAGAATTAATTGCAGAGATCCATAGATATGAAAATGCCTTGAAGATTTAAAACCGATTAAACAAGGGTGTCACCATTGTCCTTGTTGTGTGATCCGTAAACATTATTAAAGACCAATGGTAACACGGAATCTTCAAAGGCGAGGTTGCTGTGGCCTTAGCTCGCCTATGTTACATTTGTGGGTTGGTCATATTTTTGGTCCCGCGACGTGTTGCAACGAATTATCGAGACATAGTACTATTAGCAAAACGTACAAGTCTATGCTGGAACGTGAAGACGGAAGAATTTGTCATATCCGCCCTTTTGTACTTTCTTAACAAATTAGCGAGTTTGAACCTGAGCAACATATATTGTAGTGCGTAATCAATCTCCCGTATCATTCTGCCACACCCGTAACTTTCATCTACGGCGTTAAAATCGTGCCTTCCTCATAATGGTATTCAATCTTCTTATGCCATTTTGAACACCTCGAAAGGTATGCGTGTTGTCTTCAGTACAGGTTCGTGTCTTTTTTGCATTGGTCTTGGCCCTCCTTTAACATTTAATCAAATCAACTTCTAATATCATGAATATGACCCTTGTTGATTATATGTCAATAAAAATTTCCCCAAATTGTACAACCATAATAGAATTTCGGAAAAATATAAAATAAATGGAAGGTTTACCACGGAGTAAAAAAATACACATGAGTACAATTTTCTCCAATAAGAGGATATGATCTTCATACTGTAATGAATTATAATAATGCCATTCAACTTCAGATACTACCAATAAACATTTTGATGTAGTCCTTGCATAATACAAGAATTAATTTTAACACTGATTAGCCTAAATATGAAAATTGAATTAAATTTTGTTTATTCAGAAACACGGTATTTCGTGACAACGACTTAAAATAAAGTAACAGTACACCAAGGATGTTTACAATATTTCTCCATAAATAGTATTTACTGGATCATGGTACCACTATACAAAGGTACGTTATTTTGTGTGTATTCCTTCAAATTTTCATTTATTAATAATCCTAAGCGGGGCATCAATGACGCAACTTCCGCTTCTGTAAAAGATGAACAATGCCGATAATGCCAAAAGTATTGCGCTACTGTTAAACTTTTTCCTATAGTCCATGGGCTGGAATAACCCCCCGNCCCCCCCCCCCCCCCCAACTTCCCAACCCACCCATTTTTTTAAGTCCGCATACATCCCCTCTTCAAAATAAAACATGTTAACACGAGAATAACCTGCACGCACTGGTGGGACAGGGCCCATTTTTAGACCCACCTACCGAAATTTTGGAAAATTTCGTTTTTCGTCCAAGTTTTTCTTTCAGTTGCTTCAAAATGTTGACCAAATGCTTCCCAGTTATAAAAACGGTGTATAAAATGATTGATTATTGTATGAGCTTTACAATTTCTATGCCCAATACGTTCCATATCGCTATTAAACGTACCCATATGAAATATTGCGGAAAATTTAGATATTTTCATTAAAATTGCGCAAGTTTGATGGTCTGAAGAATCCGAAGTGCATCTCGATTCCCAATTCTGAAAATTGCTTTTAGTTTTTCAATCTATTTGGCCTGAAATTGATGAAAAATTGGAATTTTCAACATTTCAGATTTGCCCAAATTTCACTGTTAAGTCGTTATATATGCCAAATCTGGAGGATATATCTGCAGATAAGCCAACTAATTGTTCTAAGCGATACATTAGATGTGTGAAAACAATGTTAAGAAAAACCAGAAGTGTTTGATGTGACTCAAAATACTGAAAATCTTACCCCTACCCCAACAAATTTTCCTTAAAATTGTCAATTTTTTGTCTATGTTCCCAACAAATTAACTCAAATACGCAAAATGTGTGCTGTATATGACAATGTTTCATAAATTATACCATGATATCGTATATTAACAGCCATTTGTTGACTTAAACTCAATATTTTGCCTGAAATTGATGAAAAATTGGAATTTTCAACATTTCAGATTTGCCCAAATTTCACTGTAAAATCGTTATATATGCCAAATCTGGAGGATATATCTGCAGATATGCCAATTAATTGCGATACATCAGATGTCTGAAAACATTGTTCAGAAAAACAAGAAGTGTTTGATGTGACTCAAAATACCGAAAATCTTACCCCTAACCCAACAAATTTTCCCTATAATAGTCATTTTTTACTACATTCACATAAAAATAACCAAAACACACAAAATCTGCATTGCATATAACAATGTTGCATAATTTCTATCCAGGTTTGTCATGTTAAGTCCCACTTGTCAGCTTAAACTCAATATTTTGTACAGAATTGATGAAAATGGGAATTTTCAGCATTTCAGCTTTGTCCAAAATTCACTTTTAAATAGTTATATGTTGCAAATCTGGAGGATTTATATGCAGATATGCCAATTCATTGTTCTAACCGATATATAAGTT